>JAOXYD010011334.1:0-28703 GCA_028565735.1 Pinacopodium congolense | reverse complement strand
CAACTCACTCTCTCGATTTGTTGTCGGGTTTAAGCACAATAAACAACACAAATATTTAGAAAAATTAAATTAATAACTAAAGGGTCCCAAATAATTCAAACAACAAATCCTAAAAATATTTTAGCCACACATACTAATAAAAATAAATTCAACTAAGTTCATATTCATAATAAAATGCAAAACATAATAAAATAAAAGCAAAAACAAAATAAAAAGGAAATAAAATTAAATCTGAAACTAAAATAAAAACTTGATGAATGGAGCTTGTGTGTGAAGGTGCTTTCTTTCTCCCTTGCTGTCCTCTCTTCACTCTCTGTCCGAATATCCCCTGCGTGGCCGCCTCTCCTTCTGCTCTTCTCTGTTCTGGTCCAAAACTCTCCGAATGCTCATCTGCGTCTCTCCCCTTTTTGCTACTGTCCGAATCTGTGTTTTTTTTCTACTCCGTCCGACTCTCCTTCTGGTGTCTTTTCTTATTTCTTCTCTCGGTCTTCTGTTGTTTTGGGTTGTTGCTGGGTTTGGAGGCTGTACTGCAGGAGGTGGGCTGATGGATGGGTGCGTTGGGCTTCAGGCGCTGGAGGAGAGGGATGGGCGCTGCAGGCTAGGGGGCGGGGACCGTAGCAGGCTGGGGCGAGGGGTGTGGCCCAGGCTGAAGCAGGCGGGTGGCTGGGCCAGCGCTGAGGCGTGTGGGCCTCGCACGTGGGCGGGGTAGGAGACGCGTGCTTTCTAGCCGAGGACGAGTCGCGGGTCAGATGAGGCTGGAGCGGCCCACACACTGGAGACAGGTCTGGCTACTGTTCGGGCCGGGCTTTTGGTGCTAGGGACGAGCTGTCTGGCTGGGAAGACCGGCCTGGGCACGCTGGAGTAGCTGCTGCGCAGGCTCAGAGCGCTCCTAGGGTTCGGGCTGCTAAGCGAGTCCAAGCTGTTGGGCTCTCCAAATCTGCTAATTTTCTTTTCTTTTTTTTTCTTTTTCTGTTTTTTTTTTCTCTTTTCAACTTTAATTATTATTTTTTAAATTACCTACACAATAAATAAATACACCAATAAAAATTAATTCTAACCCAACCTTCATAATTAAATAAAAATAAAAACACAAAACACAAATAAAAACACTTAAATAAACAAAACTTACTCTAAATTAACACTAAACACAAACAAAACAATAATTTTAATTATACTAATTAAAAACACATAAAATAAATATTAAAACACAATAAAAACAATCTAATATGCAATAAACACAAGCAAAACACTTAAAAAAGCACATACAAAAACACAATTATCACACTAGCGTACTATCGTGGCAGTGTCATGTATCCTAAATGTGCCAAGTTTTTTTGACATGCCTAGTTGGCATTCTTTTAGTCCATGCAAGATAAAAAAAAGAAGAAAAAAATGATAGTAATTTGAAACCTTAGGTATATATCTGATAGCTTTGAAACCATAGGTACCTTAGATGATTTTAGCCCAATTTTTTAAATTATAAAACTAACAACACATAATGTTGAAGGATTTTCTTTTAAATTCATTTTTATCTTACTCTCTTTTCTTCTTGGATCACTTCTTCTTTAAGAATTTCTTGAATCTCGTTGTGATGAGAGTATTATTTTCACCTTCAAATTTAATTGAAGTTGTATCCCGTTCACTTGGTTTATCCCTAATAGCCTTGAATGCCAAGTTCATCTTCTTTTTTGCCACTCCCTTTTCCTTAGTCCCTTTAATGCTCAAATTATAGGTAAGAAGGGATCCCATCAGTCTTTTTCTTTTTCAATGATGGTCATCTTGCCTCCTATGTCTTTGGAAAATACCTAAGAATCTTTTTCACATGTTCAACAATACTATATGTTTTTCCTAAACCATTTAATGTACGGATAATGATAATAAACCTATTATACTTTCTTGAAATTCTTTAATTAAAATTCATGTGAAGTAATAGTTTTCTCATTTTAGCTATACTGCAAGTATACATGTTGTAACTTATAGTATAACTGATATTGATCACATGACAATTAATTTTATACACCTAACTATCTTAATTAATTTTTTTTAAGGTAGATAAAAAGTTTAGAAACTGAAATTTAAATTAAACTAACAAAACTTGAATGAATGTATTCGTAGAAGAAAGCAAAACAAAGAAGATACTCAATAGTGGAGAGTTAAAGATTGTTCTGTCCTTGTTTATAGAAGAAAGCAAAAAAAAGAAGATACTCAATAGTGGAGAGTTAAAGGTTGTTCTATCCTTGTTTATCTTTCTTTTAGTCTATTATTTTAATTATGATTGATCCTAGATACCCTATGGTTTGGTTACCCTCTCTCAAGATCTAATAAATTAATCCCAATCGAACTTCCTTAAAGTTGAATTGTAACCTCTCAATTAACAATACTACTCCTAAACAATGCAATTAGAATTGAAGCAATCCTAAGTACAATTAACAAATAATTAAGATCTCTCTTCAATCGTCTATTAATAAGTTAATTGCTGTTCCATTAAGCTACCAATTCTTTTTGAACATCCTAACTCAAATAAATCAAAACAATCTCTCAATTCGAAGTGATTATAAGGTTAATAATTAACACAAACAAATATGCATTAAATTAATATAGTAAAATTGGATAAAAGTTCAAGAAAAATTCTTAAAATAGATTTAGAAATCCTTAATGATGTTCAAACAAACAGTATTTAGATTAAACATGAAAAGGAAAGTAAAAACAAGATGAATTAGTGAAGATGGTGAATCCCCTTTGTTGAAAAATTTGGACAGCACTTATTGAATCTTGATTTTCCTCCTTGTTCTTGAGTTTATATACGTTTTTCCTTTTCCAAAACCTTCTAATTATTTCTTGGATGTTCCCTAGGGTTAGAATTATGGCTGCAAGGGTTTTCTTCACCTTGATAGTTATGCATTTATAACTATTTTCATAAGCAAATTGGCATGCATTTCTTGAATCATAGGTTCCTATTGTTATGTTTTAGGACTTGTTAAGCATGATCATCATTGTTGTTCTTTTATGTTTGGTGTCGGTTTTAGGTAAGAATTGATCATTTTGGTGTAGGTATAGAGCATGAACACCATTATGATTGAGATAAGGACCAAGAGAAGAGAAGAGAAGTAGAGGAGATGGAGCACAACATCCCACGATTATGGGATGCAGGCTAATTCCCACAATCGTTGGAACTGCAGTCAGAATCGACCTAAGTTTCATTTATTTTTAGGGTTTTGTGACTTAACATGTCATATAAAAGGGCACACATCCCTAAGAGCTACCAAGAACAGTACAGAAACATTCCTCCTTGAGCTAAATATAGTTTTTTAAGCTAAACAAGTTAGAGAATTAAGATCATCACTCCATTTTTGACATGAAGCACATCAAAACCTAGATTTTCTAGATTTGAGGAAAAGAAGAGGAGAAGCTTACTTCATCTAGTTCTTATTTCCTTTTCTCTTCTAGAATCTTTAATATGGATTTTGTGGTTATTGGGGATGTTGTTGACATTATGAGGGGCTAAGTTTATTGCAGAGATTACTTTTGAACTATTATCTTGTTGAACTTAATGATGCTTTTGATGAATGTTAAGCTTGTACCTTACAATATATTGAGAAATTGAGATGGATAACATTATAGGGCTGTACAATAAAAGTTGGCACCCTATAAACCTGCACTTCATCAAGTTAATTGATTAGTAAGAGAGAGATATTGACTAATTAGTTTATTAGCCATAGGATAGCTTCACAACTAGTTGGAGTTATTTTATAGATTGAGAGATTGTTTTATCAATTCCATTAAATTTGGCTCAGGAAATTTAATTACACCTTGAGATATGGTAATTGAAATATTAGGACATCTTAGGTGAGGCATAATTCAATCACAAGGCAAGAGGGAGAAAAATTAGGGAAAAAGTGATCTCTAATCCTAAATCTTCAAATCCAAAGTTTCTGCACTTTTTTTCTCTTAGTTGTTCATTGCTAGTTTGTTTGATTTAGTTTATTTTTCAGTATTTGTTATTTAAATTTGAGCCTTAAACAAAGAATAACCTAAATTAAGTGGTGCCTAAGCTACAATCCTTGTGGGATCAATATCCATTCTTTACTACAAGTTTCACTTCGTATGAATGTGGATTTAAGTGTAAAACTAGTTAGATAGTTTTGCGACTCATTAATAATTTTTTGGCATCGTTTCTGGAGATTATTGTGTTTAGCATCTTTTTTAGTTTTGGTTACTTTGATTTAAAAGCTTTTCATACTTTCCCTTGTGTATTTGTAGGTGCATGAACACAAGGAGTACAAGAAGGTATAAAGAGCTTAGTGAAGAATAGTTGTCCGACATCACAAGGCACGAAAGAGAGATAAGAAGAGCAAGACGCTAAGATAGAATTCGTAAAAATATGGCAAACGAAGAAGAGCAAGGAGGAGCTAAGAGGATTTTGATGGATTTCATGAGGTCATGTTTCAGTCCTTAAGGAGTTGTAAGGCCTAAAGCGAACAGTTTTAAGATCAAGCCTACACTCCTCAACATACTTTAAAGTAGTGTGCTATTCTATGAACTATCCAATGGAGATCCTAACGCCCATCTATCTAAATTTTTTTAGAATTGTGATACTTTTATGTTTAATGGAATTTCGGATGATACAGTAAAGTTAAGACTGTTTCCATTTACCTTGAGGGATTGGGTAAAGGCATGGTACAACTCCTTTAGTTCAGGAGAGATTACCACATAGGAGCAGGTAGCTCAAGCTTTTCTTGCAAAGTACTTCCCACTAACCAAGACCTCCAAGATTATTAAGGAAATAAAAAATTTTCAGCAAAGTGATGGGAAGTCATTATATGAAGCTTGGAAGAGGTTCAAAGAGTTACAAAGAAGCTGCCCACACCATAATCTTCCAATAGAGTTTTTGCTACAGACATTCTATAATGGAGTTAATCAGAACACAAGGAGGACCAAAGATGCAGTCGTTGGGGAATCATTGATGAGGAAAACCATTAATTACACCATGAGAGAGGGTAATTGAAATATTAGACATCTTATATGAGGCATAATTCAATCACAAGGCAGGAGGGAGACAAGTTAGGGAAAAAGTGATCTCTAATCCTAAATCTTGAAATACAAAGTTTCTGCACTTTTTTCTAGCATTTGTTCATTGCTAGTTTGTTTGATTTAGTTTAGTTTTCAGTATTTATCATTTGAATTTAGCCCATAAATAAAGCATAACCTAAATTAAGTGGTGCTTAAGCTACAATCCTTGTGCGATTTATATCCATTCTTTACTATAAGTTTTACTCTGTATGCTTGTAGTTTTGAGCGTAAAACCAGTTAGATAGTTTTGCAACTCATCAATAAGTTTTTGGCATTGTTTCCAGATATTGTTTTGTTTAACATCTTGTTTAGTTTGGGTTACTTTGATTTAAGATTTTTTTATACTTTCCCTTGTATATTTGTAAGTGCATGAACACAAGGAGTACAAGAAGGTCTAATGAGCTTAGTGAAGAAAAGTTGTCTGATCTCACAAGGCATGAAAGAGAGCTAAGAAGAGCAAGATGCCAAGACAGAATTCATACAATTATGATAGAAGAAGGAGAGTAAGAAGGAGCTAAGAGGACTTTGATGGATTTTATGAGGCCATGTTTCAATCCTCAAGGAGTTGCAAGGCCTTCAATTTAAACAAATAGTTTTGAAATCAAGCTAGCACTCCTTAATATACTTCAGATCAATGTGTAGTTTTATGGGCTATTCAATGAAGATCATAACGCCCATCTACCTAACTTCTTAAAGACTTATGATACCTTCAGGTTTAATTGGATGTCTGATGATGTAGTGAGGTTAAGATTGTTCCTATTTACCTTGACGGATCGGGCAAAGGCATGGTACAACTCACTTAGTTCAAGACAGATTACCATATGGGCGCAGGTAGCCTATGCTTTCCTTGCCAAGTGTTTCCTAATGACCAAAACAACAAAAATCATAAAGGAAATTACAAACTTTCAAAAAAGTAATGGGAAGTCATTATATGAAGCTTGGGAGAGGTTCAAAGAGTTACAAAAAAGATTCCTACACTATAATCTTTCAATAAAGTTCTTACTACAAACATTCTATAAAGAGGTAGATCCAATAAAAATTAATGTTATTAAAAAGTTAACTCTACTAAATTCCTTGAAATCTATTAAGTTTTTATTAGGGCATACTGGTGTTTACTGATGCTTCATTAAGAAATTTTCTAAAATTGTTAAACCTCAAAAATAGCTACTTGAAAAAGATGTTATGTTTCTATTTGATAATATTTGCTTGAGATCTTTTAAATTGTTAAAGGAAAAACTTTTGACAATAATTATACTTCTAACTCCAAATTGGTCTCTGTCTTTCGAAAAAATGTGTGATTTAAGTTGTATTGGGGGTTATGTTAGGACAAGGATAAAGTATGCTCTTCCACACCATTAAATATTCAAGTATAACTTTGAATAGTGCATAACGTCATTATACCATCATTAAAAAGGAGATTTTGCTAGTGGTTTTAACTTTTGAGAAGTTTAGTTGTTAACGAGTTTTATCTAAAGTACTATTTATACTGACTGTACAATGTTAAAATACTTTATTACTAAAATATGTTGTTTAAATGAAACAATTAGGGATAATGGAACTAATAACGACATTAATGAGTCCTTTCCTAATAACAACTCTTGGTTGTTATAGCCGCACTGTGGTTTGTTGACTATATCAATTTCCTTACTAGTAATATCTTTTTTACTGATTTTTATTAAAATTAAAGGAAGAAGGTTTTGTTTGAGGTAAAGATTTATGTTGATGATATAGTTAAATGTTGTGTACATGAAGAAGAAATGTCCTTCATTTTACATCATTATCATTCTATAGAGGTTAGGGGCGTTATAGGGCAACTAAGACAACATATAAAAATTAAATTATAGTTTCTATTGGCCCACTTTGTTTAGGGATACATACAATTTTTTCAAATATTACTGTTGAACCAAGGGAGGTTCCACCATACTTTGATGATAACAAAATAATTCTATTACTAATGTTTGTTTAAGTATGTTGAAAGATAGTTATATGGATAAAGTATGAGTGAGTTTGCCTAAGGATTCATGAAGATTAATTGGAGTTTACAAAGATCATATATGAAGACTTAAGCCATTGAAGAAGAGAATTAGATTTGATATAGGTTTATTTATGAAATTTTTATTGTAAGTTTAGCTTAGTTCATCTTTGTTATTTAAAAGCCTTATTCATGCACATTTGCATAAATAAGTTAGAAAAAGTATATAAGTGCATAATCTAGAGGAGTTATATGATTGATGTGTGTTTAATAGGTGCATAATCTAGAGGAATTATGTGATTGACGTGTGTTTAAGTGAAAAATCCTCTTATTGTATGAATTTTTTAAATAAGAATGCATAGATTATAAAGGTTGGTTAAATTGCATGAAATGGAAAATTGATGAAGTAAGTGATAAGATAAAGATGGAAGTTTTAGTTTAAATAAATTTGATAAACTTAAATGTTTTTAGTTGTGTTAAATTTGCATAACTATATAAAATATGCTAGGTATGGAATAATATATGTTGAAATATGTTTAATTTGGTTTAGAATTGAAATGGGATAAATTTGAGATGATTTAGGCTTGACATGGTCAAAAAACCAACATTAGATCTTATAACGACTAGTTTTTACAATGGCTAGTTTTTGAAATGGCTAGTTTTTGCAACAATTATAAACAACTAGCTACAATGGCTATAAACAGCTAATTTTCTTTAAGATATATAAATAGGTGCTTGTAGTATGTGTTTTTCATCCAAGAAGTCTTCTAAGCATTCTCACAAGTGTTCTTAAGCATTACAAGCGTGAACTGTGTGTGTTTTTAAGGCATTTGATTTTCATTCATCATTCAAGTGTGTGAGAGCCTATTTTATACACCAAAGTGAGCTGAAGTTAAATTTTTTCAAGAGTTATTTTTGTGAGATTTTGAGGTTATTCTTTAGCCTAAAGAAAAGAAAAGAGGAAGGTTATCCTTGTGGCATAAAAAGGAACTTGTATTATCCAACGTTGTATTATTTTTGTTACAATATTGCAAAAATCTCAACAAGTGGTGTTAGGGAATAAATGTAGGGGCATGTAAACTGCTCCGAATTGGAATAAGTCATATTATGTCTCTCTTCCCTTACTCTTTTAATTTTACACACTTTTTTTTGTTTCTTTAATTTGAAAGTGTTATATTTTACATTTTATAAGTTTGATAAATTAGATTGTGCATCTTAAAAGCAAAATTTAAAACACCTAATTCACCTTCCCTCCGTCTTAGGTTCCATATAGAACTAACAATTTGTATCAGGTCTTAGGTATCGTAATTTGGGTAAATCCAGTGATTTAGTTCGAAGATATATTATAGCATACATTATGAACAACTTTGCTCCCTCAACTAGCTTAAAAAGATAAAACACACATAGAGCACCTAAATTTGATGGAAATAATTATTTGTAATGGAAGACTAAGATGAGACAATATTTGCGAAGAGAAAGCGTAGATTTATGGCTTGTACCTTCCAAACTTGTAGGAAATGAATTGATGCTTAAGGGAAGCGGATAGTTAGATTACAAGGGAAAGAAATTAGCCTCCTTAAATAATAAAGCTATGCATATTTTGTTTTGTACACTAGGTATGGAAGAATTTAATAGAATTTCTATGTACGAATCTATTTATGATATTTGGCACACACTAGAGGTTACGCATAAAGGTACAAATCAAGTAGAAGAGGCTAACATTAGCATACTCACCAATCAATTTGAACTTTTTAAAATGTCACATAATGAAAATATTTCTACCATGTGCACTAGTTTTAATAATATTGTTTGCACTTAAAAAGGTCTATGTAACACCTAATTGAATGTTGAGCTTGCTATGAATATTTTTATGTCTCTACTAAAGTCATAAGAAACTAAAATGGCGCAATTCAATAAACAAAATACATTAACATTCGCTCTGTCGATAAGCTCATTGGATCATTACTAATACACAAAATGATATTAAATGATACGCAAGTAAAAGCTACTCCCAAAAAGAAGAACATAGCATTTAACAGTAAAAGAAAGGAGGAAAACGAAAAAGACGAATCCTCGTATGGAAGCAAATGAGAAGAATCAATTTCACTCATCACAAATTGTCTAGGGAGACTTATGAGAAGGGAGGTTACCATTCATAAGAGAGAAGGTAAGTCTTTGTCTAAAAATAAAATTTCTAACATAACATGTTTCAAATGTGGTGAAAAAGGTCACTTGAGGTCACATTACCTGCATCTTCAAGAAGACAAAAAGAAAAGAAGAAAGAAAGATAGGAAAGAATGGAGTCAAAGAGGAAAGCATTGAAGGCACATTGGACTAAAGTGATTTTGAAAAGGAAGAATCTATAAACATATTTTTATTGCAAAAAATGAGATAAGATCCTCCCACTCTAATGATGAATGTAAAGTTGAATATACATATAAATATTTGATAGAATTTGTGGCAGATTTAGGTAAGAAGAAGCAAAAGTCACTTGATAAAAATATGGAACCTATGAAAATGTTAGATGAATATAAATTAGAAAATGAAGGACTTAGGAAAGACCTATATTTAATTAACAAAGATAATGATGAATTATTAGATGAAAATGTAGCTTTAAAGAAAAAATTAGAATCTAGGGGAGTTGAATATGACACAATTTATCATATATTGCCAAACTTAATTGGTTAGGAGTCTAATGGTAATAACTTGAATATTTCATCTTGAATGATTGAGATTAAGAGTTGATTGTTAATTATAGTGTTTTATTTTCATCAATGTTGTTAATGAGGTTAGCGTTAAATAGTTCTTAATTGAATTCTTTTGCCAAAATTTTTCTTTTCTTATATTTTTTATGAGATCTGCTTGTCATTTTAGACACATTTTGTGTTCAATGTCAAATTTGAAATGTAGATGGCTATGGACTACTATGAGAATATGAAATAGGATATCATGGGTAATGAATGAGAAGTGTACTTGTGCTTAAATAAAATGAGCAAACACACACTCCACTAGCTTTATATTGATAAAAAGGTGGAAGTGGATGAGTAGAGCTAGTAGCCATTTGCGATTGTGACCAAGATGAGTAACCGAGGGTGTCCACGATAAAATATTCACCTTTATGTCAAAATGTTACATGACATTATAAACAAGCCGAAAAGAGTAACTAAATTAAGTAACCAGGGGACATTTATGATAAAATGTTTGTCCTCACATCAAAATACAAGATGAAAACCAAAAATTGCTCAAAATATTAACAATTGAGTTATACTTTACATTAGTGATTATTTCAATGAACAAGTTTACATGATAATTTATATGGCATTTTATAGATGTGTGATATTATATATTAAAGGATGGCTAGTTACTAATTGTGTGATTGCATATGTTTTAATAAAGTTTTGTCATGAAAAGAACTGTGATTTGTAATCTAAATCAAAAGGATTGATTGATCTTTATTTTTAATCATTTATCTCTAAACTCTTGATTTATTTTAATTAAGTTGATGGTTAAGTCATTACATTGAAAAAAACTATGAACTATGCATCTATCAACTCTCCCCCACTTAATTATTTTCTTTTCCTCAAGCAAATCAATCTATTACCAATTTCAAATCATCCTAAAACCGTAGGACAAATGGTCAATTCATCAGACACCATCATTGAAAACTTTTCCTTAATCATTTAATTATCCAACAAATCATCAAGATGTTATATGATTAACTAAGCATGGTAATTAAAAAATAGCTTAAAATGATTTAATATTTCTTCAAACATCAACACAAATTGTGAAAGTAATTTCCACAAATAAAATCATCATTCACAAAGCAAGATGAATCATCTTTTAAGCAAAAACGCATGTTTTGTTCATTAAGCGCAAACTTAAGCACAAATGTGAGATTTTATGGCTTGGTTGAGAAGGCACTCAATCTTTTTATGCGCAGATGAATATTTATCTTGAACTTTCATAGTTACTCAATTGAGTCACATCACATCAATTGTCTACCTACATATCTCTTTAACTTTAACCCATTGGTTTGACGCTAGTGGAGTGAATGAAACTTACTCTTTGTTTCACTTTTCACTTTCTTTTTCTTTTCATTGTCATCTTTTTTTATTTTAACTTAAAAAAAGATGATAATCAGGTTTAAAAGAAGTCCTAAATCGCTTTGAAATATGCATTGTATACATAAAAATCATAATTAATTAATAGTATAACATCTTAACTTATCAAAATAACTAAAATTAAAAGGAAAAATCTCAATGATATTAATAAAATAAAAAATTTTCCCAAAATTATAGATTATCTTGAAAAAGATCATAAAATGATGAACTTTAAAATAAAGAAACATATGTAATTATAACAATCTTCCCCTCCCCCACACTTAAATCAAACAGTGTCCTCAATGTTCATAAAATAATAATAAATCATAATAATTGGATACAAAGGAATAAAAAAATACCTAGTAATACTGATAATATCCGTTGAAGATCCATTAGGTTAAACTTTGAACCTTACACATTAATTAGAGAACCCGAAAATTCATAGGAGGAACATCAAAGTACCAAAATAAGATAAATAGCTACCATACTCCATTAAAGTAAATAAGATCAAAGAAAAGTAAGGAGCAAAAAATGGAAACCAAACAAAAATAAATCATATTTCTATGATTGAGTTGCCTCTTATCGAGCACTTCTTTAATGTCTTTTAGCTGGAAGACTCATCCTTACCTGCTAAAAGTAAATTGTCTTTCGGTTAACATTTTCTAAAAGTTAATTGGAACTTCATCCTCAACACTATCCATATCCAAAGATCCTAATCGATCTTCCTTTAATGTAACATTTTCATATAAGATAGTTTGATTTAGTAGT
The DNA here is from genome assembly GCA_028565735.1 of Pinacopodium congolense. Taxonomy (NCBI): domain Eukaryota; kingdom Viridiplantae; phylum Streptophyta; class Magnoliopsida; order Malpighiales; family Erythroxylaceae; genus Pinacopodium; species Pinacopodium congolense. The sequence goes on along the minus strand of JAOXYD010011334.1, from coordinate 16,793 downwards.
TTGATTGACTATATTAACATCTACATCCAATTGGGATAAGAGACTTCCAACACTTCTACGATGGAGTGCTTTCTAGTTTGATGCTCATCTAATTATGAATATTTAGCAAATGGGGAACGTAATTTTTGGAATAACCATGAAAATCTCCTAAATCGAGCATCTAACATTTATAGGTATGGAATCCTAGATTGGTAAGGTTGGACATTTATATTAGTAAATAACCTAGGTAGACCTTATTCACTCTTAACTTTTTTTCTACTTGACTACTTTCCATCACTTCCTCTTCACTCTTTTGTACACCTAAAGCATCTATTTCATTAATACTTTAAATAGTGATGGTCATAATGTGCTCCCTAGGGGTAGGTTCTAGCATAGTAGGTAATGATCTAAGTTACTACTTCTCTAAAAACTATGCAGTCTCACTTACTTGAGTCTCTAAATTTAAGATATAATTTTCATAAATTTTCATCCTAGGCTTATTATTGTGAATAAATTTCATCATTATATCCTTAAAAGTGGACTTTTCAAGTGGAAGTGGATCAAAAGGTGAACCTATCTGAGGATTGGCATATGGGTATTAGTAGTTTTGATGATGACTGCATGGAAAATTGGAATTCCTATTAAAGAAGGATTATAAGAGTCAACTCTATGCCTATTAGAAGGATAATGGCCATGCATAGGATCAAAGGCATAAGAACTACCTACTTGGCGATCTATAGAAGAATCAAATGTGCTACAACAATAGTCCCATGCTATAGGATCCTTGAATGCAGTACAACCAATTTGATCTTTTAAACCTTCCAACTACATAAGGTTAGGGGTCAAATTGATTGAGTTTTTATTGATTATTTATTGAATTACAACCCCTAATTTAGTGTTTAATTGTCCAATCTATGTTTTATAATGTTTAATTTTAAGAAATGGAGATTATTTAGTGAATTATAAAGATTTGAGTAAGAAACAAAAGCAAGAATTCACTTTCCAGGATTAATACATAGGTATAGAGAGACCCTCGTATTGCTCCTAAATATCCTTGTATAGGGGCGGCAATTTTGGACCAATATGGCGGGCTAACGGCACCATAGTACTTTGAGTCAACATGTCGTATTGGAGGTTAGATAAACATCTTACCACCAAATCTCCAAAATTGTAGCTTGAGCATGATCTTCATTAATCTTTATGGAAGGATCAAGTGGGGGTGCTGATAAGCTACCAAAAGAAGAAAAAAACAAGGCACACGTATTCAATCATAGAAAATTGTATATGAGTTTAGAGAGAGTGGCTCTAGCTCCTCTCTAAATTGTTCTAAGTAGTTCTTATTCTTCAAACACTTTTGTTTTGATTTCTATGTTATTTTTTTAGTTGCTGAAAATTGGAACTTGTTGTTAAGTCTTATATCTAGGTTCATCAATCATCATAGGGGGTTTCTTAACTCAAATTATTGCTTATTTTTCTCGGTTTTTCATATTTTTCAAAGTTCTTACTATTATGCTTACATCTTTGTATGCTCTTTGATTTTTCTATACTTTTAAGTTGATCTAGAGCTATGCTAAAGTTGAAATAATGTTGAGGAGTCTATAAACCTTCTAGGAGTTTCTCTTGGTTGTTTTATAACTCCTAAACTTATTTTTATAGCTCATACTTTTGGATTTGTCAAAGTATTTTTATTAAGTTGTTTATTTTGTATGCTTTGATCAATATGTGTGTCTAAATCAATTTTTATTCTAAGGATTGGTGTGTATTTATGACTTATGAAAGCTTAAAGTAATGTAAAATGGTCTAATTTTTGTTTATTAAGGGTCCAAATATTCTAATTTTAAGCTAGTCACTTAGGATTAGAGTGAAAGATAATCTAAGTTTGAGAAATCAACTTAGTTTGTTGAAAAACTTAATAAACAACACAACTTAATCAATGAATGATCAAATTTTGATTTTGTATAAGAGTTAGAGATCTAACACAACAAATATAGAAAACAACTTCTTAAAATTAAAGCCTATTAACTAGATTTAAGCATTAACCAAACTTTAAATTAATATTAATGGAGAAAAAATAAAGTCTTAATAATAGCATTGTTTTGATTTTGTGAAGAAACTCTAATTCAACCCCTAAAATTATAATTAGATCATCAATCACCTAATCTTTATCCAATTTAACTTTTTTTAATTTTAAAATTTTTTAGAGAAATTAAAAATCATTTTCAAGTTAAGTCAGGTTATAGTAGTTTAGTATTATTTCAAGTTTTTAATTAAATTATTTGGATTTTCCTCGATAACTATGATCTAATTAACCTAATAATTAATTATTTTCTATCTGATTGACATTTGGGGTTTAAAATACTTCACTTTATTGCTTATTCAATAGGTACACTTGCCTTAATCACATTGGTTTTGAAAGTAAAATGATTTAAATCATTCAAAATTTCATAATCGCCTAACCAACTGACAACATTTTTTTAGCGTCGTTCCCAAGGAAATACGGGCTTAATATAGGAAAATTAGTGTTAGTTACTCTATGACTTCTAAAAATTGTTTTCCTTTTTTTAATATTTTGTATTTATTTACTATTTATTTTAATTCGTCATCTTGTTACTTTTTGATTATTTCATTTATCTTTTTTTAGTATTTTATTTAATTTTATATGGATACTCGAGGACAAAATCCCGAACCAGTAGACTTTAATCCAAAACTTGAGCACACATTGAGAAGGAAAAATAAAGATACTAGAGTGACTACATATGATCTTTTAGAAGTAGGAATATTTAGTGATAGATAATCAAAATATATAGAGATAGATCTACAAAACATTTAGTTTCTAGATCTTAGATAGAAAATAAAGAACTGACTATGATGGAATTAGCATTGGTAAAAAGAGGTAGACCTATGGCTAGCATTGTTCAGCCTAGAATCGCTACAAATAATTTTTAAATCCTATATTATATTATCTTTATGGTTAGGTCCTAAGAATTTGTAGGTTCAGCTTTAGAAGATCTCAATGAATATTTGCAGAATTTCCTAAATTCTTGTGATCCTTTTTAAAGTAAAGGGGATTCTAATGGTGCTATTACGCTAAGGCTTCTTCCCTTTTCCCTTAAAGATAAGGAAAAATCCTAGCTATTAACACTTCAATTTGGTTCTATTGGACCTAAATGACACCTGAGAGAGGGGTTAATTAGGTTCTTGAACTTTTAAAACTAATGAAAAATATGTAAACAATACTTTGTGAAAGTTAAGTGAAAACAATAATAAAACAAACAATATCAAGGGTACTAGAAATTAGCAAAGATTAATATGAAATATAAAGTCTAGAACTTAAAATAAACTTACACCTCCTTTTTGCCTCAAGGATAACCAACTGTTCTTTTTTAAGGCTCAAGAATAACCTTTTGACAAATTTTTATGTAGGACTAAGAATAACCTCGAAATAACTAACGAATTTCTCACAAGTAGAGAAAATCGCAAAATTCCTTCAAACTTAATGATCAATTGCTCTCAAACACGTATATAAATCAAACTCTTAAGAACACTTGATCAAACTTATAAAACTTGTATTCTATGTAATACTTCTCTGTCTGTTTCTTCTTGCTTTCTCCACTATTTATAATGTAGAAATATTGAGTTAGCGGTTGCAATATCCTTTGCTTGCTGAAGAATCTGTTGCTCTATTAATTTCTTTTTGACCATTGGACATATCTTATTACCATTGGATATATTATCTATTCGTTGGAAAAATCTTCTATCCATTGAGCAATATGACTGTTGTGCCTATTCGGTCGACCGATGGGTCATGTTTAGTCGACTGATCTGCTAAACTTTGTTCATTCGGTCGACCTATCTTCCTTTAGTTGACCGTTCTTTATTTGGTTAATCGATCACCTTAAGTCTTTCATTTGATCAACCGTCTTGCTTTATTCAGTCTACCAATCCTCTTTCGGTCGATCGATGCTTCTCTAAGTACTGCAATTCGATCAACCGATCCTTTGAAGTCAATTGGCCTATCCTCAGTCTTTAGGCATCCATATTTATCTTAACTTCATTTTCTTCACCAAACCTATCTTTAAATAGACTTAACAAATATATTAGTAAAAAGGAGATGTTTTGTCATCATCAAAATTAGGTGGAACCTTCCTTAGTTCAACAATATCCCCCTTTTTCTTGATGACAAAAAAAAAAAGGATTTGAAGTAGTTTATTTCAAAAAATCATGCATACATGCATATATAGCTCCCCCTAAAATCATGCATACTCTCTACTCTTCTCCCCCTAAGAAGATGCATACTCTTTTCCCCCTTTGTGGAATCAACAGAAAGGTATGAAGATAATAATCAAATAAAGATCCCATTGATCATATCAATTTCCCTTTTAACAGTGCATAAATGGTCTTCACAAAGTGTTTTCGTAAAGATATCAACTAATCGATACAATGTGTCAACAAATTCAAGTTCAATATTACCATTTTGCACATTATCCCTAATGAAATGATATCGAATTTCTATGTGTTTAGTCCTAAAATACTGTATAGGATATTTTGTCAAACAAATTGTAATAGTGTTGTAACACTGAATAGGAATTCGATCAAGATGCAAACCATAATCCCTAAGTTGTTGTCTAAGCTATAGTACTTGAGTGCAGTAACTACCATTGGCTACATATTTAGCTTCCGCCCTAGAAAATGCAATAGAAATTTATTTTCTACAGAACCATGAAACTAATGCATTTCCTAAAAAATGACATGCACTGGATGTACTTTTTCTATCCAACAAACTACCTACGTAGTCAGCATCAGAGTACCTAACCAAGTCTAAACATGCATTGCTAGGATACCATAATCCTAAATTCAATGTACCACACAAGTATCGTAAAATTCTTTTAACGGCTAGCAGATGTGATTCTTTAGGAGATGATTGAAACATTGCACATAAACAGACACTAATCACAGTGTCTAGATGACTAGCAATTAAATATAATAAATTTCCAATCATAACTTGAAAGAGTTTGATGCCTACTTCTTTTCCATCTTCATCTTTATTTAATTTGGTTGATGTGCTTATAGAGGTTCCCAAAGGCTTCGTTTGATCCATACCAAATGCTTGAGAAGTTCTCAGGTATACTTTGATTGACTTATAATGATGTCATCCTTTGTTTTCTTGATTTGGAGTCCGAGAAAGAAATTTAATTCTCCTATCATGCTCATTTCGAACTCCCTCCTCATACAATTGGAAAAATCCTCACATAAAAGTTCATTAGTAGCACCAAAATAATATTATCGACATATATTTGCACAATTAACAAATCACTTTTAACCTTCTTGATAAGCAATGTAGTATATGCTTTTCCTTTTTCAAAGTTATTAGCAAGAAAGAATGCACTTAGTCAATCATACCGTGCTCTAGGTGCTTGTTTTAAACCATATAATACCTTGGATAGTTTAAAAACGTAGTTGAGTGCATCATGTCATTCAAAAATAGTAGGTTATTCATCATATACTTGATAATATTGAAATTTATTAAATTTTCATATGTTTTTTAATGTCATTTCAATCTTATTTTATTATTTAAATACTCAATTTGTGTTATATTGTGTTTAATGACTGGTTTATTGTATTAGCAAAAATTTTGGGTCAAAGCATAAAGAATTTAAAGACATTTGAGGAAATTTAAAAAATTATATCCATTTGAAACAAAAACAAAAAAAAGGAAAACACTTGCAAAGCAAGCTGCTAAAAACACAACTTGCTGTGACATTAAGTAAAATGGTGCGCAGAATGGCAAAGCAAGGACGAGCTAGAGGGAATTCGGCAGCTGCTGAATTAAAAGGAATCATGCACAAAAACCTAGGGGAAGGGAGACAAGTGAGGCGTGTTGTTGTATTGGCTGCATCTTCGGCTGGCGGCTTGGAGATAGGAGAGACGTCTTGGCTGGAGGCATGGAGCTGCTACACAAGAAGACCCTGCATCACCAGGAGATGAGACTCACCAAGGCGTGAGGAGTCAACTGCTGAACTATTGGATTTAATTTGAATTAACGACTATTCTATCATGGTTTTCCAACATTCGTTTTTTTTATTCTTCCATTTACATTATCTGAATCTTTGTTTTCAATTTTTAATTTGCTTTGAATTTTTTTTTTTGCAATTTCTGCTTTACTTTATTCTTTAGAAAGCCAAATTTTAGTTATTACTTAGTTTGTGTTTTAATTTTATTATTCAATCTTTAAACATTGTTTACTTTCAAATATAAAATATAATTTAATATTTATTTTTGATTAATTATGAAGATTTTTAAGGTTTTATTTCATATAGTTTCAATTATCCATTTAGTATTTGATTCATTTATGTTTAGTAGTTAGTTTCTATGCATGTTCTTAGGTTTTGATTCATTTAAATTTCATTTTGTGTTTAATTTTAAATTTTAAATTTTTATTTAAAAAGTTAGTTTAAGTTTTGATTAATTAAGTTTTAATTAATTAAATAATAGTTTAAGTAATGTTCATTGGCATTAATTTAAAAGTCAATTTTTGTTTTTCCTTTATTATTCTTAATTTTTCAACTTTTATTTACTTTTTATTAATTATGTTTAGTATTTATTTAGTTTTTTTTCTTAATATAATTATGTTTAGCTAGTTTAATTTTGGGTTGGAGGATATTAATGGGATTTTAGTTTAATAATTGTAAGAATTGATTATGAATTGGTTAAATATTGTGATTTAGGTAAAGATTGAATTGGAATTTCGCATAAATTACATGAATTAAAGATTAATTCTTAAGATTGGTCATCTTAGGTTTAATTTTTAATTCTATTGTTAGGAATGAACTTGTGATATGCAGTAGTCCTTGTGATTTCCATAGGTAACAATACGCTAATTGAATTTGTCCGTGAATTTAATCAACTTATCCTAGAATTCTAATTATCTAAGTTACACAGTCTGAGCTTGTGAGATTGTGCCTTAGGCTAGTCATTCTCTAGTTGTTAATGCTATCGAGTCGTTAAATCTAGGGAGCTTATTCTAGGTTACCTCATGATTAGGGATAGGTTTTCAATTGTATAGGATCTATCTAAAAAAATGGTAGAACTGAGGGTTTGAGAGCCTATTTGAACCTATAGGCTAGTATCTTACACCAATAGCAAGTTATCTATTTTGAGCATCGATTATAAGCCTAAAATCCCTTATATATCTTCAACCCAGCTTTCGTATTGCTTGTTTGTTTCTTGTTTGTTTGTCTTTGTTTCGTCAATTATCTTTAGCATTTAGATCTAGTGTCTTTGCTTTTGAGGGTTTTGTTTTCTTTTTGGCAACATTAGAGATAACAGTTCACTCTAGTTCTCTATGGGATCAACCTTGACTTGCCCTAGCTACTTAGTTAGGTAGGTTAGGTAATTTTATTATTTGGGAGCTTACGATGAACTCACCAACACTTCTTCTTAAATAAAATCATTTAAAAATGCACTCTTTACATCCATTTGAAAATTTTTAAAACCCATGTGTGATGCAAATGGAAGAAGTAGTCGAATAGCTTATAATCTTGCTACGGGAGCAAATGTGTTGCCATAATCTATACCCTCTTCTTGATTATATCCTTTTACTATTAATCTAGCCTTGTTTATCATAATATTACCTTGTTCATCTAATTTATTCTTAAACATCCATTTTGTACTAGTTATAGGATGATCTAAGGGTCGGGTTACTAAAGTCCAAACCTTTTTTCTTTTAAATTGTTCTAACTCCTCATTCATAGCTAAGATCCAACTGCCATCATCTAAAGCCTCTTCTATGTTCTTAGGTTCAATCTTTGAAAGAAAGGCAATATGAGATAGATTAAATTTAGATCAAATGATTACCCCTTGATGGACTTCCCCTATAACTTGGTTGGCTGGATGATCCTTCTTGTATCTCCAATCTCTTTGTAGCTCTTCATCTTCTCTACTTGGTTTAACAAGTTGGGATGGTTGTCCATTATCTTCGAGTGAGAGGTGTTCTAACCCCTTAGATACATCTACATCATCAAACTCAAGCACTTTATTTCTTTCGAAAGGGTTAGTTTCATTAAAAACAACATGCATAGATTCCTCAACCACATGAGAGTTCTCATTATAAACTCTATATGCTTTAGTTGATAATGAATATCCTAAGAAAATTGCTTTATAAGTTTTAGAATCAAATTTTCACATGTATTCTCTAGTGTTCAAGATATAACATTTACATCCAAACACTTTGAAATGACTAATTCTTTTTTTCTTACTGTTCAAAAGTTCATAAAGAGTTTTCTCTAACTTATGCCTAATATTTATCCTATTGATGACATGACATGCACATGCAATGGCTTCTACCCAAAAATACTTTGGCAAATCATACTTATTTATTATGGTTCATGCCATTTTTTGTAAAGATCTGTTTTTCCTTTTATTATTCTGTTTTGTTGAAGCGTCCTAGTTGCAGAAAAATTATGGGCAATTCCATGATCATCATAAAAGCATTCAAACATGTCATTTTCTAATTCTCTACCATGATCGCTTCTAATAATACAATAGATAAAGATTTTTAGTTTTGTATTTTCTTTGCAAAACTCACAAAGGAATTAAAACATTCATCAATTGAGCCTAAAAATAAAAGTCAAGTAAAGTGACTGAAATCATCCACAATAACAAAAGCATATGATTTTTCTCCTAAACTAGGCACTCTAATAGGCCCAAACAAATCCATATGCAATAATTCAAGTGGTCTAGAGGAAGTTATCGATTTCTTTCTTTGAAACGAGCTTCTTACTTGTCTTCCCATTTGACATGATCTACAGATTTTGTCTTTTTCGTACTTTATTGTTGGAATTCCTCTAACAAGTTGTTTTGAGTTAACCTTTGAGAGGAGATCTATGCTTACATGTCTGAGTTGCTAATGCCAAGTCCAAGCGCATTCACTAAGGGATATTAAACATTTTTCTTGAAGGTTAGTAACATAGTGTATATAAACAATGTATATATTTCCTTCTCTTTTTCCTAAAACTATGACGTTATCATTATCCATCTTAGTAACAACACATTCATCTCCTAAAAAGCTAACCTTATAGTTCTTATCACATAATTGACTTACACTTAAGAGATTGTGTTTTAAACCTTCTACAAGCAAGACATTATCAATCAATGGATAGTTATCTTTACCTACTTTGCCAATGTCAATTACCTTACCCTTGGCTTTATCCCCAAACGTGACAAATCCTCCATCCTTGCTCTTGAATGTGATAAATTGTGAGGGATCCCCAGTCATATGTCTTGAACACCCGCTATCCACGTACCATTTTTTTCTCTTCTTTTCCTATAAGACAAGTAAAAATAATTTTAGGTACCCATCTTATGTAGGGTCCTTAAGTGTTAGTATACCCAACTCATACCTTAAAGGTTTACATAGATAAGAAACAAAAATACAAGACGAGTATTTAATCACGTATGATTCGTATGATCTGACGGATTACAAACTAAGAAAATGGTTTTGCCCGTCGACCAATCAATGAAGTTTTGTAAGTCGGTCAACCGAACCACAGTATTTGGTTGACTGAACATCCTCTGGTCGATCGATGTTATTTTTCGGTCAACTGATCCTCTGAGGATGGCGAAGCTGACAGACATAAGTTTGTTAAGCTAATTCATTTAAAAACAGAAGCAACATTTATCAAGCGTGTAAACAAAAAAATTTTAAAAACAAGAGAATTTTTTTATTTTCGAAACTTAAATAGTTTTTGTTTTTTAAACTTAATTTTTTTATAGTTATTTGAAGATTTGTTTAATCGATTATAACAAAAATAAGAATTATGTCCATAATAACCGCAATATGTGCAAACAATGAAAAATATGCTCTATATATATTTCTATTCTTATTTTCATATTTAAGATCTTTATATTTTTTTTGAAAATTTTGTCTAGAATGCATGAAGGTCCTTTTCTCATTGAATCGATGTTGGGGAAATTTCTTAGGTTGTGAGGAGTACTTGAAAGCATGATGTTTAGGTTGTTGTCTATTATGTGTATTCTGAAGTTTCTTAGGAGTACGTTCATCTTCTAAATTCTTTACTTTTACAAACTTGGTCTTACTAGTAGATGCTCCTTTTTCATTACTATATCCTAAACCATGTTTATCATTTCCGAACTTTTGAACACTTAATAGGTTATCTAGTTTTTCTTTTCCTTTGTTAAATTTTTTTAGTGATCCTTTGAGACATTCAATTTCTTTCCTTATAAGCCTATTTTCATTCCCTAATTCATCATTGTCTTTGTTAATTAAAATTATGTCATTTCTAGAATCACTATTTTCCAATTTACATGCTTTTAAATCCTCTAAGGCTTGCTTATGCTTATCATACAATTCTTTGTTATTTTTAGTTAATTTCTCTATATGTTTTAGCACTTCATCACATGTATACCCACATTCATCTTCACTAAAAGAAGGGCATACCTTATTGTGTGCCATAAAACACATATTGGCAACTTCTTCCTCTTCAGAATCGCTTGATTCAGATTATGAAGCTTTTAATGCTCTCTTCTTCTTGAAATCCTACTTTTAGTTTCTCCACTTCTCTTTCTTCCTCCTTTTGTAGATGGGGCATTGGGATCTCAAATGTCTCTTTTCACTACACTCGAAACATGTTGCGCTAGATAATTTAAACTTTGAATAAGAGGTACATTTTTGGCACATTGAGGCATTTGGCATGAATTTATTTACCCTCTTTATAATGCATGCAAGATATTCAATTTCTCTCCCCACTGATGATTCTTTATTATCACTTTCTTCATTCTTGTTTGCTTTAAACGCCACATTTTTCTTTCTTAGCACCCCTTATTCTTCTTGGATGTTTTTCATTGTCATCTCATATATTAAGAGTGATTGGATGAGCTCGTCGAGAGGGAGTGTGTTAAGGTCTTTTACTTTGTATATTGTCGTTACCTTTGTCTACCACGTCTTTAGCAAGGACATTAGAATTTTCCTACACAACGTAACACTAGAGTAGGTCTTACATAGACCTTTTATCACACTAATAATATTGTTGAAACAAGCACACATTGAAGAAATGGTTTCATCATGCATCATATGGAAAAGTTCATAATCATGAATGAGCATAGCTATTTTGGTCTCCTTGACTTGGTTCGTACCTTCATGATTGATCTCGAGTGTATGCCAAATGTCATATATAGTTTCACACACAACAATTCTATTATATTCTTCCATACTTAAGGCATAATATAAAATATGCTTAGCTTTATTATTTAAGGATATTGACCTCCTTTCATCTATATTCCACCCATTTTCTTTCTATAAACTAAATCACTTCCTATGAGTTTGGTAAGCATTATATAAGGTTGAGTTACCATTATCCATAAATCTATATTCTATCTCATAAATAGCATCTAATTCTATTTTTCCAATACATGTAATTTTCCCCATCAAAGTAAGGTGTTCTATGTGGATTATGGCCATCTAGATTATGTGAAGAACCTACAGTGTTCATAAAGCGTGCCATTTTATCTTTCCTTAATAATTCATTAGAATTATCTAATGTGAGACCTACGCTCTGATACCATTTGTTGACCCTAAATGATACCTAAGAGGGGGTGAATTAGGTTCTTGAACTTTTAAAACTAATGAAAAAAATGTAAACAATACTTTGTGGAACTTTAGTAAACATAATAATAAAACAAACAATATCAAGGTTACAAGAAATTAATAAAGTTTAATATGAAATATAAAGTCTATAACTTAGAACAAACTTACACCTCCTTTTTGGCTCAAAGATAACCAACTGCTGTTTTTCAAAGATCAAGAATAACCTTTTGAAAAATTCTTTATGTAGGTTTAAGAATAACCTCGAAATAACGAACCAATTTCTCACAAGTAGAGAAAATCACAAATTTCTTACAAACTTAATAATCAATTGCTCTCAAACATGTATATAACTCAATCTCTTAAGAACACTTGATCAAACTTATAAAACTTGTAGTCTATGTAATAATTCTCTGTCCTTTTCTTCTTGCTTTCTCCATCTATTTAAAGCATAGAAATATTGATTAGTCATTGTAATATCCTCCCCTTGCTGAAGTATTTGATGCTCTATTAATTTCTTTTTGACCGTTGGACATATCTTGTTAACATTAGATATATTATCTATCTATTGGACAAATCTTCTATTTATTGAGCAATATGATTATTGTGCCTTGTTCAGTCGACCAATAGGTCATGTTCAGTTGACTGATATGTTAAACTTTGTTCATCCAGTTGACCAATCCTCCTTCGATCAACCGATGCTTCTCTAAGTGCTGCAGTTCGATTGACTAATCCTCTATATTTGATCAGCTGATCCTCGGTCTTCAGAAATCCATATTTATCTTAACTTCATTTTCTTCACCAAACCTATCTTTAAACACATTTAGCAAAGATATTAGTAAAAAGGAGATTTTTTGTCATCATCAAAATTGGGTGGAACTTTCCTTGGTTTAATAGATTCCATTACTACATGGGATGAGTTAATGAAGTTGTTCCTAGCTAAGTTCTTTCCGCTTACTAAGATAGCAAAGATAAGGACCAAGATCAACTTGTTTATGTCATATAAAAATGAAAGTCTATATGAGCCATGGGAAAGATTTATAGAGATGCTTGCTAAGTGTCCTAGTCATGGATTCAATTTGTGGAAGCAAATAGGTATCTTCTACATTTGATAGACACTTTCGACCTCTAACAACATTAATGTTATAGCTAGAGGTAATTTCATTATGTGAGTAAATGAGTTGAAGCATTAACGCTTGTAACTAATGATGTAAGATGTGTACTTTAATTTCCAAAAAAGAACATTTTCACTTGATTTGGGACACTTAAAGCAATTATAACTGATGGGGGAACACATTTTTATAACAAACAGTTTGATTCCCTAGTTTCCAAGTATAGTGTAACCCATAAGATTACTGCACCTTACCATCTTCAAACTAGCAGTCAAGTTGAAATTTCAAATTGAGAAATCACGAGGATTTTGTAAAAGACTGTCAGCTCTCCAAGAAAGGATTGATTAATAAAGTTGGATGATGCTCTTTGGGCTTACCCAACTACATATATAATGCCTATTGGAATGTCTCCTTACAAGTTGGAATATAGAAAGGCTTGTCATTGGCTTGTTGAGTTAGAACATCGTCTTTATTGGGCTATTAATTTTCTTAATTTTAACTATGAGAAAGTGGGAGGAAAAAGACTTTTACAATTGAATAATTTGAATGAGTTTCACCATGATGCTTATGAAACTCTAAATTGTATAAATAAATAGTGAAAAGAAAGTAAGATAAGCATATCATTCAAAAATAACTTAAGGTGGGTGACAAGGTTTGGTCTATAATTCAAGATTGAATTTATTTCCAGGCAAGCTGAGATCAAGGTGGACAGGCCCATATGAAGTGACCGGGTTTATCCATTTGGAAGAGTTTAAGTCACTAATGGTCCCTCAACATTCAAAGAAAATTGTCAAAAAGTGAAATTGTATATGCCTAATCAAGTTAAGGAGTCTGCTGACACTCTTTCATTTTTGGGATAACTATATTTATAGTCCTAAATCGTTCACCATTTTCCTAAGTAAGTCCTATACCTTTGAGACATCCTATTGAAGACCTACACTTATGCAAATTATCTGTCTCCATTATCAAAAGGACTTCCTTTGATGAATCCGTATAGGTATAGGAACTAATTGGAAAAATTATGAAAGGTTTAGGACTATAAATATCTGGGATATTCAGGATAATCATATTTATAGTCATAAATCTTTCATAATTTTTTCAAAAAAGCCCTATACCTATATGAATTAATCAAAGATATTCATTCCGTTAGACTCTCAGTTAACCGAAGTCTAACAAAAGGATGATATTTGATTAATCCGCAAAGGCATAAGACTTCAATAGGAAGTTTCAAAGGTATTGGACTCAATTGGGAAAATTTTGAAACGTTTAAGATTACAAATATGGTTGTTCCTTCACTTTTTAATCCTCATTGACTAGGAATGATCCTCTTTAGGTAGTTAATTATGTTTCTATTTATTTTATTTTGTGTGGTAAGATGTAATTTTAATGTTTGAAGCCCTTTTGGGTGTGATTATGTAGGTTTGGTATGATTTCCTTACTATTTCCTTAGTTTTTGATGCTTTTAATTTGATTTTAGAGTATTTTTATTTTTAATTCTAAGGAATATTGGGGAACAATCCATTAAATTTTATTGGGAAAAGGTTTAGGAAAAAATTTGGTTCAAAATAGGGTAAAAAATCAAAGGAAAAAGAGTTAATCTGACTAATACGTGGGTCTGGAGGGACCCCCGTATTGACCTGTTGACCTCCATATTGGTACCTAGTTTTAGGATCAATACAGTAGGCTAAATATAGCAAACTCAGCTTGCCATATTACTCCTTAACCTGCCATATTACTTCAAAAACATAGCATTAAAACACTGTATTTAAGTTCAAAATTGCAGGCCTTCTCTTCATTTCCTTTATCGCCAAAATAACCCTTTTTCTCCCAAATTCCAAGTTCTTGCTTGTTTTTACACCAAAGAGGTATGTTTTTTCTGTTTTTCTTGAATTTTATACTTCTATACCATTAGATTTTAATATCATTGTGTGTAAAATTCCAAAAACTTTCAATTGATAAAAAGTTTGTTGCATTTCATTATTGTTAAATTTTCAAAATTTTCCAAATGAATTAAATATTTTTTGAAAATTCATTGAAAGAATGTTTTGGATTTTTTTATGTTATTTAACTTATTTTGGTGCCTTTATCGAACAGTTTTCAATTAAAATGCCTCCTAGGACCGCTTTTAGATAACCATCAAGGAAAAGCCCAAAATTAGATCATACTCAAATTACTACATTAGAAAATTCATATTGGTTAATGTCCACCATAATAACAAATTCGTTTATGAGTACTCCATTCATCTAAACCTCGCAACTCAATCTGATATCTCAAATGCTTTTCGTGTGTTGAACTAGGAGCCAATTATTACTATTGCAAGTCATGTTTATTCGAATTTGGTTCCCGAATTCTTTGCAAACATTAAAAAAAGCGAGGCTGCTAAGATAAGATTCTACAAGTTTGTTAGTGGTACATGGAGATTCCATTGCTTTAGATCTTAACTTTCAATTTCTAACATTATTTTTCCCCTAGGATTAGTTAAGGTAGCGTATTATTGTTGCTATTCTGAGTTCTAATGTCAATCCAACGGTGAGTGGATTGAATGAAGTTAGGCTCAGTGATGCCTACATTCTCTATAAAATGCTCAATGCGTTATGAACTATTCAAGGGTTACCATGGGCTAGATTTTTCATTACCTTTATGAGGGAGGTGGAGAAGATGCACAAATGCTGCATTGGTTTGATATCACCAATTTAGCTCTATAAATTAATAAATTCTCATGAAATTCAAATTCAAATTCAAATTAACTTCATGGTAATTTATGGGTCACAAGTAATAAAGTGGAACATATTTAAAGCTCTGAAATGTCAAACCCACAAAGAAAATGTGTAAATTCTAGGGAAATTGGATTACAATTATCTAAGAAACTTAAGATCCTTAATTTAGAAAGGGTTAGATTAATTAAAAAGAACTAAAAAGCTTCCATCTTTGCAATATACTTCAATTAGTCTAAGGATTACCAAATGATTAATTTCTTAGGACTAGGCTTAAATGGCTTAAGTAAGTTTGAAATGGATTGGAATTTCAAATCTAGGGTCTTCACTAAATCAAGACAATGCTATGGTTAAGTCATTACCTTTTCTCTAACTCTCTTAATTTAGGGTTTCATCAATTCACAATTCTAAGAAGTAGGCTTAAAGTTTTGGAAGTTCTAATCTTAAAAACCATATTCAAGATTAGTGACCTTAGGATAACCAAGGTAGATTTCTCAGATCCCTGAACTAAACCATATTGTTTAATTAATTTTCCAATGATTAAAGTAGAGATTGTCATACCATTAACCGTCTTACATCTTATTCGAAGTGTCCAACTCAAAAAAAGCAGTATGATCTCAAATGAACAAAGATTATCATCCAATCATGTTTTATTTACTCACAGAAGGCATTCAATAACCTTTCCTTTGCTAGAATTCAACTAAAAAAATCATAAATAAACAAGAAAATTCATATTAAAAACAAATAACCCATGTTCTTGCCATATATGAACAAAGATAGCATAAAAAAGAGATTTAATGTTTATAAAGCACCAAATGATGGAAAAAAAACTAATAAATAGTCTCCTAAACATGCCTATGAACTACCTTGAATCCTTAAAAAAACCTGAAATTACAATATACAGAGGTTGGAAAAGAAAAAGAAAAAGAGAAAGAAAAACCTAAAAATTAAGGAAAGAAGAAGATAATATGATGTTTAATTTGAACTCCCCCTTCAAATCCATGCTAACTTCTTTAAAAATGGACTCTAGAGCTTCTTATATATGTTAGCTACAAGTTGGGCAAGTTGTAGCAAGTGGAGGAGCAAGTTACAGTTGGAAATTATGTGATAACTACCAAAATGACACTTAAGAGGAGTAAAATGGCAGGTTATGAAAGCGTCGTAAAAGTCACAATCTTCAACAGTAAAATGGTGATCTAAAGAATACAACGGCGGTCTGCAAGAGGTCATTGTTTTAGTCTGAATTTTAGACTTTTTGCTGCATAATCTCATATTTTCTTAGAGAATTGGCTTCCATTTGCATTGTACAACATTTATAAACATAATTTAGCACTTTCACATCAAATTGGAAGCAATGTGCCTTAAAATTGGATTAAATTCATATGAAAA
>JAOXYD010011313.1:0-15129 GCA_028565735.1 Pinacopodium congolense | reverse complement strand
GTAGGCTGCACAGCCGGGAGCTGAAAGCCAGAAGAAGGACGGGCGATGCTGAGTCACTTCGCCCAAGTGAAATCAGAAGGCTTTTTTCTAGCCTTCCCAATTTTCTATTGATTTTTGCCTAATCCACCAGAATTCACATGTAAGCCCGATGCTAATTTTGAATTTAAAACAGGGCCAAGTTAAGAAATACCTCCACCCAGGCTAGACGATCTACAAGGAAGTTGGGCTAGGCTGCATCTGTGGTCCAAGAGCTGGGAGAGGAGGCAGGGAGGCCAAAACGGCTGATCCATGGGCTGGAGAGTCCAAAGGGAGGGGCAGTTGGGCCTGGAAGGGGCTTCATCAGGCTTGGTTGGGGCTGGGCATGGGCTGACTCTGCATCAAGCTAAGCATGGAGGGCCTAAAGCCCACTGGAGCCATTGGGTCAGGCCTGGGGAGGCATGAGGATGGAGCTGGGCCGAGAAGACTTAGGCTTGGGGGGAGGGCCGGGTCACCTAGCTGACCCAGATCTACTGGTCTAGTGCGGCAGGCGACTCCCATATCTAAATCTCAAGGAGGAACGCCTGTCGGGAGGGGCGCTAGGGGCAAGCTCCAAGCAGTCGATGGAGGAGTTGTTGTCGATGGAGTAGCTGCAGTCGGAGGGAGGGACAGCACCGACAGAGCAGGGAACACCAAGGCATAAACCAGGCGGGGCGAGGAGGAGGGGAGGCTGGATGGAGAAGTAGTTGGGAGCTGGCCAGATGGGCGCATCTGCAAGGGTGATGAAGGTAGGCAGCTACGGGGTGGTGCACCAGATGCAAGGGTAATGCCAGAGTCGGGGGAGGAAAAAGGGTCGACAGCAGCGGCCGGTTAGACGACGAGAATCAGGCCGAAGTAAACTATTCCTAATGTTGTGACAAAAAAGTAAACTACTAGTGTGATGAAATTATAATAAATAGAAAATAAATTAATGGAATTATTTTTTTAAAGACATCGTGGGGACAGAAAAAGCTCATCCTCCTCGCCTTAACATCTTCAGTAGGTTTATCAAATGCAAATTTCCCTAGCAAGTGGCAGACACAGTTAGTAACCCTTTCTTAGCTTCTAAAATTAAACAAGTCTTCTTTTGTTTTAACCCTTCAAAAGATCTTGGCCCTAATGAGTTTAATGGACACTTCTTCAGACATATCTGAGATGTTCTAGGGGAGGACTTGGTGAAGGCTATCAAAGATTTCTTTAAGCATGGGAAACTATTGAAGGAGGATAACACTACTTTTATTACCTTAGTTACGAAATCTACTAACCCTTCCTTTACTTCTGACTTTCATCCTGCCTCATATTGCAACATGATTTATTAAGTCATAGCAAAACTATTAGGTGATAAGCTTAAGATGACATTTCCATTCATCATCAGTCCTAATCAAATAGCCTTTATACAAGGGAGTTAGTGAAAAAAATTACGTGAAACTATCACTTAGAAAAAGACCATCGTAGATGTACTTTTAAATGAGACATGAAAAAAGCTTATGACTTAATCTATTGGAACTTTGTAACCAAGTCCCTCCAAGTCATGTCATTCCCTAACCATTGCATTAAGTGGATTTTAGAGTGCATTTCTTCTCCCTCAGTAGCTATCCTTATAAATGGTGAACCCACTCCTTTCTTTAAAACAAAATATGGCCTCAAACAATGAGATAAATTATCTTCTATTCACCATTTGTATGGAAGCCCTGACAAAATTAATCCATCAACTCTAATTTCCATTATTGTTAGAAATGTAACAGATCTTAAGCTCAGCCATCTTTGCTTTTTCGATGACCTCCTCTTGTTTTACAGGGCTAACCCCACCTCTATAAGCACCATATTCTACACCTTGTCTAGGATATCCGTAAACTTCCACAAAAATCAAGCTTTTGTAGCTCCCTCTTCTCCTTATCTCACTACTCTAGTTTCTAGACTTTAAGATTGCTTTTTAAGCTCTTTTCTATCAAATACCTAGGCCTTCCCCTTGTATCTTTTAAGCTAACCAAAGTAGATTTAAACCCTCTTATGATTAAGACTGAAAATAGAATCTCTTCTTGGACAACCAAAACCCTTTCTTTTGTGGCCAGATTGCAAGTTGTCAATTCTTTTTTAAATTCCCTCCATGTTCATTGATCTTGCTTACCACTTTTTCCTGCTAGTGTCATCAAGGAGGTTGAAAGGAAAACAAGAAACTTCTTCTACGCTGGGTTCTCTAACCAATGTCATCACTCTAAAGTAAAGTGTGAGGATATGTATAAACCCAAACCTAAAGGGGGTAGGCATTAAACTTGTGAAACCCTGGAATAGTGTCCTTATGGCTACAACAATCTGGATCTTCTTTAATGATGAAGAAGCTCTATGTGTCAAATGGGTTCACAATGTAATTCTTAAAAGGAAAAGCTTCTAGTCCTATAGAGCTGCTTGTAGTGATTCTTGGAGCTAGAAGAAAATTTAAAAAAAAGGACATCTTTAATCATAAATTTAGATTTAAAATTGGGAATAAAGAAATGGTTTTCCTTTAGATAAATCCCTAACATCTTGTTGGCATCTTCAATAAAGCCTTCTCCCACATTGCAAAATTGCCAATATCATTCAAAACAATATAGAGCTTAAGCAAATGAGCATTTTGTATCTCCCTCAAATTTTAAGAGCTAATAGCCTTAAGTGGGAGGGTCGAACTAACTTCTCCAATAAAGAATCTTACAATTTTCTGGTCCATCTTAATGAAACTCCTTGGTGGACCAAGTTGGGGTGCTTCTCTGCCAACTTACCTCATCACAGTTTCATACTTTGGCTAGCTTTTTAAAGGGAAATTGGAAACTGAAGATAGACTCGGGTATGACAACTTCCTAAATTTTTGCTCTCTTTATATGGCAAATGAGGAAAGCCAGAACCACACGTTCTTCAACTATGAGCACTCTTGTCCATTTTAGACCACCATTACATATCTCTATCATCTTTCTTACCTAGTAAGTCCCCTTCTCCTCATATCTCTACCAGCTATTGGTTACGCCATTAATCTAAGAAAAAGACAACTGAAGCAAAGGAATGACAGATTTTTCAAGAATAAGCAAACAAGTGTCCAGAACCTGTGTGTACTTATGATCCAATTAGTAGAGGAGATATTTAACTCCCTTAACCCTAAAGCTGCTAGCTTTTATAATCCCATCATTAAATCCAATTGGAACCTTTAATATACTATCTTTTTATGTTTTATAGGTCCTACTTGTAAGCTAAGTGTTGTTGAAGAATTGCTATCCCTAGTAAAAATGCCCAAGGAGCATCTTTTGATGACTAGGCATGATGCCATGCTATGAAGAATTTGCTCTAGGACAAAAGATACTAAGAGACCACTTTAGCCTACTAGAAGTTAACTTATTCAAATTATTGAAACAAGTAGATAACTCTTCTTCCAAAATTCTAGTTGCTCAACATCAATGTTGCCATTCTACTAAGATTCATGGTCAAATAACTCTAGAGAACAATGATAATCTGCAACTCCCTAAAATAGGGCAAGAAGTAGGTTATCTATCCCCAAATCTCCATCAAAAACTTTCAAACCTTGACCCCAGTCTAGATACAAATGTGAAAAGGAAGAAATGCAAGATGGTGGCCATTAAAAAGGTCTACTTTGGACTCCAAATGTTATTGCAAGTAGTGCCCACATTTGTACTACAATTGCACCTAGGTTTGCTAAAGTAGGACCTAGCCTTCTCATGTGAATGTCACTAAACAATTTAGTTAGCCTTCGAATACCTCACATGCACACTTGTATATAAGTATTTCTCTCACACACTAAAAATCACACAAGTATATAATAAGAGTAAAGAAAGCGATAAGAGACATGATATGGTTGAAACTAACCTTTCATTTACTCTCACAAATTGTTAACAAAAGAATTAAATACCTCATCTTTAAAGCACTTTATGAGGACCCCTTACTTAAAACCTTTATAAGAGAACTCCCCCAAAAGCTCTTATCTCTCTAAGTTGTCTCTCATTTTGAGAATGATTGAATAAATTGAACTCTAGCTCTAATGAGCTATTTATAGCCTCCTAACTTGGAAAGCAAATACAAGATAACTAGGACTATGAGATTTTAGTCTATCTTAACAATAAAGAATACATCATCTGGACCAATAGGAAGAGATCCCCTTCCTCTTAGGACTCTTTTAATTTGCTAAATTACATCAAAATCTAATAAGATAAAGATTACATGTAATCAACGAAAGATTTCTATATCTGTAAAGATTCCCACAATCTTCAAAAGTTCAGTCCCACATGGTCTCTAACTCGTAGATTTGATTTTTATCCCATGTGATCTTCAAGTTGATCTTACCATGACATCATATTCCAAATCATCCACAGTTACCATGTCATTACTAATGTGTTGTCTAAGTCCCCTAGACTTATTTGAACATAGGTCCATTAATGGACATCTATGAATAAGTACATCTTCCTTGATTAAGCTCATTTATGGTGTAGTATCATTGCTCTATCACTATGTTCATAAACCAAGTTATTGTAAAACCTCGCAGATTTTACATAACTTTGACCTGCCCTACCAAAATCAAGTGTCTATGTGCATTCTCATTCTCGCATGCCTTTTGTGCATCCTTACTCACTCTTGCATTCATAGAATGTGTGAAGGTATAGTCTTGTATACCTTCACACATTCTCATGCATCCTTAGGTCTTACATTACTTAGTTGACCAATTGCACACTTACATCTGAATCTTGCATCTCATTAAAGATTTCCACTAATGTGCACCTACATCTGAATTTTGCCCATGCATATCTAGCCTCACCTTCTCTTGAGATCTTCACTGATACTTCCTACATCCCTTACTTACTATGCAAGTTTTTTGGGCCTTTATTTTCCTACTCACAAGACTTTGCCTTGTTCCCTTGTCAACATGCCTTCATCATGCCAACTTGCATGCCAAGCATTGGCTAAGGCTCACCAACACTCTCATGATCCCGCAGCTTGAGCTTAATAGGCCATGTTTAGTTTTGTTTTTATGTTTGGTTTTGGTTTTTTGTTTTTCTAAACACAAAAATCGATAAAGAAAACATACTAATACAGCACAGAAATCGATAAAGAAAACACAATAACCAATATAACAACCACAACAACCATAACAAAAAACAACAATCCACAACCCAAATAAACATCCCCTTTAAGGGTCTAACAATAGCCACTGAAACTTAATGGAAACATCACAAAGCTACTATTTACAAAACCCTAAGAGAAAGAGCTGCTAAGAAGGCTAAACATTGTCAGCTGCAACTAGAAGGAGAGAACAACGTGCTAATTTTTGAGTCCCTTGCAACCTTTGATAGATTTTAGAATCCCATTGTCCCTTTTAAAAAACATCCAACTTCGAATAGGCTATAACATTGGCTCAACCTTAGGCACCTTTACTTGCTTGTTTCTATGTTGTGTTGTTTTTGTTAAGGTGCTCCCTTGTAGAATACTTGGCCGTCTTTTTAAGCCTTTTTGGTTTTTGTTCATCTTTTTAGGGTTGACCATTGAACCTGGGATCTTTCTAGTTTCATGTACTTAGTTTTATTTATTACTATAAAACTTCATTTTTATTAAAAAAACTAGTGGAATTAACATAAATGAACAATAATGTAAAAGGGTAAGAAATAGATAATAATGTCACAAAGTTGGACCAAATATATTTTTTAGACTTTAGGAATTACAACTGATCAATTATGTATGAATAGATAAATTTGATATGATTGAAAATTTGCATCTAACTACATAAAAACTTATAATACAATGATGCAAAAAAAAAAAGAGATTTTGTTCCATACAAGGTGTTTTATCAGTGATCAAATTTACAGCCTTATAATTGATGAAGGGAACTATTTGAATGCTGCAAGTGGTAAATTAGTTCAAAAATTAGGATAAATAACTACAGAACAACCTACACCTTACACTCTACAATGGCTTAACGAAATAGGAAAGCTAAAAGTGTCTGGGTAAGTTTTAGTAACATTCAAAATTGGGAGCCATAAGGATGAGGATTTTTATGATGTAATGCCTAAGCAAGTTGGACATACTTTGTGCATCTATGAATGTTTGATTGACAAGAAATCCATGATAATTACAAAAATCGTTATTCATTCACGATTGATGGCATGAAATACACACTCTTTCAACAAAGTAAGTTTATGAAGACTAATTGAAAATTCATAAGAGAGAACAAGTGAGGTTAAGTGAAAAGAGTGGTAAGAAATGAGTGTAAACACTTAGAGAGACATCAAATAGATTGGGAAACACTTCTTTGAGAGATATATAGGAGAGGAAATGAGTGAGCATGGGTGTGAGAGTTGAGGATGTGAAAGATGCATTCTTGGCCAAGTGCTAAATGCTACTTTTTTCTATACAAAGAAATTTTTGACCGAGCCGATTACCACCTAAAAGTGAAATAGAGAATCAAATTGATCTTATACTAATGCACAATTGCCAAACCGAAGAGGAGACTAAAGAAATTCAAAGGAAAGTTGAGGAATTACTAGAAAAATACTATGTATGTAAGAGCCTTAGCTCCTGTTTAGTTCTCGTTTATTAGTGCCAAAGAAACAAGGATCATGGTGTATGCGTGTGGACTATTGTGCCATCAACAAAATCACTATAAAGTGTCATCACCCTATCCCTAGGTTAGATGATTGATGAGTTGTATGGTGCATGCTTATTAGAATCAAAGAAGGATATGAATGAAAAATAGCATTTAAAACTAAATATGGGCTATATGAATGGTTGGTAATGCCTTTATGTTTAACAAATGTACCCAACACTTAATGAGGTTTATGAACCATGTATTACGTGAATTTCTTGGAAAATTTTTAGTTTTTTACTTTGATAATATTCTAGTCTATAGCCAAACACTTGATGAGCATATAAAACATTTGAAAAAGTTTTTACATGTGCTTAGATAAGAGAAATTATATGCTAATTTGAAAAAATTTTCTTTTTACTATAAATAGGTTGTGTTTTTATGTTATATGGTGAATGCAAAGGGCGTACAAGTAGATGAAGAATAAGTATGAGCAATTAAGGAATGGTCGACCCCTAAGATAGTTAGTGATATTAAGAGTTTTCACTGGTTGGCTAGTTTCTATAAACAGTTTCATAAGGATTTAAGCTCCATTGCTACACCGTTAACTGAGAAAGTTAAAATGGATGTAGGATTTAATAGGGGCATGAGTAAGAGGGGGCATTTAACTTATTGACAAAAACTTAGTACAACACCTATCTTACCTTTATATAACTTTGTCAGCATTTTTTAAATTGTTATGCAATTCAAACAGAATTCAATAGGGGCTATCTTGGTAGAAGATAGAGTTCCAACCACATATTTTTTTAGGAACTTAGTAAGGCAGCCTTAAACTACTCAAGTTATAGTAAGGAAATGTATATGTTAGGGCAACCTCCTTGACAATGCATTAACTATAACATTTTTCTGTCCTTGCTTATATTTGATTGTATAAGGAAAATTTTCAATGAACTCTACCCATTTGACATGTCTTTTGTGTTGTTTACCTTTGGAATTTAGGAACTTGAAGTTCTTATTTTCTAAGTTCATGATGAACTCCTTTGGCCATATGTATGTAGCATTTCCATGTTGCAAAGTCCTCACCAATGTATAAAATTCCTTGTCATTTTTTTGGTAATTCAAGATTGCTCCACTAACTTTCTCACTAAATTATGTAATTGGTTTGGAATCCTGCATCAAAATAGCTCCTATACCAATTCCCAAGGCGTCACATTCAATCTTAAAAACTTTATCAAAGTTAAGTAAAAAAAGCATAGGTATATTGGTCAACTTATCTTTTAATGTATTAAAAGCATGTTTATGCACATTGGTCCATTTAAACACAACATTCTTTTTAACAAGTTCATTTAGAGTTGTTGTTATGGAGCTAAAATCCTTGACGAAAGTCCTGTAAAAACTTGCTGAAGTATGAAAACTTCATTCCTCATTTGTTTTCTTAGGTGTAGGCTACTCCTTAATTACCTTGACCTTTTCCTCATCTATACTAAATCCATGTGCGCTCACAACAAATCCAAGAAACATAACAAATTCCATACTAAATATTCACTTCTTGATATTAGCAAATAACTTAAATTCTCTTACAATGCAAAGCATAGAATGCAAATGTTTGACATGGTCTTCCAAGTTCTTGCCATATACCAAAATATCATTAAAATAAACAATAATGAATTTTCCAATAAAAGATTGTAAAATGTGACTCATTAACCTTATAAAGTACTTGGAGCATTAATTGAACCAAAAGGAAATATTAACCACTCATATAAACTACATATTATTTTAAAAGCAGTTTTCAATTCATCTCCCTCTTTTTTGTGAATTTGATAATATACACTTTTAAATCAATTTTTGAAAACAAAAAAGAATCATGCAACTCATCAAGCCTAATCTAGTTAATGTCTATACTTTGCTATAATTTTGTTGATAGTTCAACAATCCACACACATGCGCCATGTTCCATCTTTCTTTAATACTAGAATTATAATATCTAAATCTGGGCTGAGACTCTCCCTCACTAATCCTTTCTCCATTAACTCAACCACTTGCTTTTGAATCTCTTTATTCTCCTTCGGATTAACTCTATAAGTTGGTCTATTAGGAATTGTTGTTCTTAGGATGGAATCAATTTGATGCTCAACCTTTTAAGAGTAATAATCCTTGTGGTAACTCATCAGGGAATAAATTGGAATATTTCTACATAAAAAAACAACAGAACTAGGAAAAGAAGGAGTAAGGTTCTTATTTGAAATTTAAACATCTTTGTACATAAGTATAAGTAGCTACTTCCTCGTTAACATCACACTCTTGACCTCACTGCTACTAGTATAAGCACTAAATTATATATATTTCTCTCTATTTTGAGTCTCACAATTTGATTTTCTTGTCTCATTGTTCACTACTTTACCTTTTTTTTCACTCTTTTTCACACCTTCCCTCTGTTTATCATTCTCACTATTTTTGTACTCACTTGCTTGCCTTCAATTTGTACTTTTTTACTATCCTAATATGATCTTCATATGCTTCCCATGATTTGAGAGGTGTTAAGATCATATGTTGATTATTCATGATAAAAAGAGTAATTATTTTTGTACCCATCCTATTGAACTTTTCTATCAAATTGCCATGGATGATCCAAAAGAAGATGACTAGCATGCATTGATGCTACATAACAAAGAACCTCATCATTGTAACTCCCAATGGAAAACACCACGAAAACCTATTTTTTTTCACACCTTAACTTCCCCACGCTCATTCAACAATTGCAACTTTTATGGTTTTTTAGATGCTTTAGAGTTGTCAACATCAATTTATCAACCAATAATGTACTAGAACATTATTGCAACTTCAATGATGATGCTGCATAATTTGCTATTCAAATGGCACTAAGTATGAAAGATATGCTCATGTTGGGCCTCATCACCTTCATCTTTAGGTTGAACTTTAAGGGTTTGCCTAGATAAGTGATTCCTCACTCACAGGTCCTTCAACATCCATATCACCAAAATCCTCCAATGCAAAACTCTCCACCTTACTATTATCTAGTCACAATCCTTTTATTTGGACATTGAGAAGCAATATTTCCAAATCCTTAACTCCTTAAACACTTAAAAATCACGTGATTTATACGAGGATTTCTTTTCAATTTTACCTTTAGAAAAAGAAACCAACTCTCCAGCTTTTGCATTATCTTTTGGTTTTGAGGTAGTCTTAGTATCCTTCCAAATTGATCTCCATGAAGAGCTAGATGTTGCGCTAGGTTTGGAAATTCCCCTATATTTTATTTTCCTTTCCACCTTAATTTCCTTATACAATAAATCCTTAATCTCTACATAATTTTTCAAATCTTGCATCAATAATCTCCTTATTTAAACCATTAATGAATATAGCAATAATAGCTTCTCCATATTCTTCAATGTTAGCCCTAATCATGGCTATCTTCTTCTCCTTGTAGTATTCCTCCACACTTTTAAAACCTTGTAACTTCCCACAGAAGTCTCTATAATAGTAGCTAGGTACGAACTATTTGCGCATTACCACATTTATCTCTTACCATGACTGAATAGGCCTCTCTCCATTCCTACACCTACTAAGCACCATTTGATTCTACAAAATGCTAGCATAATCAATGAATTCGACTGCTACCAACTTGACCATTTTTCTCTTCAGAGTAGTTATGATAATAAAACACATGTTCTACATTTCTTCCCCACTACAAAAATAATTCTAGATCATTCTTGCCTTGAAAAGATAGAATCTGCATCTTAATACTACTAAAATTATTATCATACCTTTGGACAACCCCTCTTGCTCTTATGAAGCCAACCTCTTCAAAATCAGCTTCCTCCTATTCCTTTAAATTTTATGGTTGATTTCTATAAGATTTTGGTCTTCTTGATATCTCTAAATTATCTAATCTCATATTAAGAGTCTGGAATTGATCATGTATGGCTTTCATTAATATCTTGAGATCATTGTTAACATTTTCTCCACCACTACTAATGATTAAACTTGCAAATAAACAATTATAAAGTAAAAAAATAGCAATTAGAGCTTAATTACTTTGAATTCTAAGTCAATAAGAAAGGTAGATATAACTAAAAAGCAAAGACATAAAGAAAATAAAGGAAACGAATTTGAATAAGGGGGTGAGGAAAGTAAAAATCAATGATAGAAAATCTAAAAGAAGATAGAAGAAAGAAATAATTAAGCACGGATAAGGGAAGAAGAATTAATGCAAAAATGACTACAAAAGGAAAAAAGATAAAAGAAATAATTTAAGTATAATAACGAAAAGTTTGAACCAAATGGCAAATTGTAAGTGTCTTCCTCACATTTTTCTTTTATAAGGGAAGAAATATTAATGCAAAAAATGATTAAAAAAAAGAAGATAAAAGGAAACAATTTAAGGATGATAATGGAAAGTTTAAATGAAACATAAGATGGTAAGTGACTAGGAATAAGACCTAAAACATGTGAAAAAATTGAAGATAAGCATAATCTTACAACATTTTGGTTTAACACAAATTCGTGCAGCTTTTGTGTAATAATTGAAAATAAACATATTTTCTTTTGATAACTAATACCACTTAAAGGAAAATAGATGAGTAGAACAACTTTGATGTAATTGTGGCTAAAACAAAAAAGAAAAGAAGAGCACAAGGAACATGATACTAAAAATGAAAACCAAGACATGAGAATAAGAAGAATAAAAGAAACAAACAAGAACGGAGCAAGGATAGATGTAACTTGATTCAAGGAATTTGGCTTTGATACCGAATGATATTAATCTTAATGAAGAACATGAGGACTTGAAATAAAAAATAATACCAATCAACTTCCCATAAGAGCATACTCATTTCCACAACACAATTTTATTGCCTTTGATGCGTTTCCTATGACTACTCAATTGGTTTATGCCAACCAAACTTGTTGTTTGGAACCATAGTTACCTTAAAGAGATCAAATTTAGTTCTTGAATAAAGAACCAAGAGAAAGCTCTCACAATAGAGAAAACACTTAAATTCTATAAGGAAAAATCTTCTTAATTAATCATAATCATAACTAAATATGAAAGACTTGACTAGGAAGAACTTCATAACTAATGGATACAAATCAGCCTTAAATTTGAAATCCTTCAAAAAATAACTTGAAAACTGATAAAAAATAATGAAGAAAAGTAAAAATACAAAATTTTGATCTAAGCTCATGTCTTTAGCCTATTTAAAAGGTACATATGCAGATCGAGCTTCATTAAAATTAAGCATGTAGATCATCCTTACATATTGCGCTCCAAATATTATTTTTCATGTGTTAAGGTTTGTCCATCTTCTTAGGCTCAAAGACAAGTAATTAATCTCAGCAATGATTTCGAATCTTCCATAATAGGCTTACTATCTTAAATGTCTTAGATCAACCCTTGCAAACCTCCTTCATGTGCTTAGCTTTTACTCTTGTCATTGGACTCCCAATGCCTTGTAATGAATTAGTAAATGTTGTTGCAAACAAATCTCCATTACTAGTGATGAAAACCATGATCACCTATTATTTGATTGTTTACACTCCAAGAAGCTTTAGGTCACTTTCTTTCAACTATGCAATGTAAATTAGGTACCAAGTTGTACTCTAGGGCACCTGTCAGCAACTAGTGGGAATGGAAAAATGAAAAAATAAAGATTCATTTCTTCTAAAGATACTATTATTACCCAATATGTACCTCATTTGGACGGAAAGGATTTGTCTTATTTTCCAAAACAAAAGCTCAAATGTTCCAAGAATCATCTCTACGGCATCTCAACTTGTGAGACAGGCTTACTTGGAAAAAATAGAAAAAATAAGCCCATTTATGTTTTATGCTTATTTTGGCTCATTAGTTTGTTTTAAGCTTATTTGTTAGGAAATTGTTCTTTTATATTAGGATGGACCAAAACTAAATCCCTGCACTTATGGAATTTGTCTAGGTTACTAGGGTTAGTATAAAAACCCTTTATTTTGTGATATGTAGGTAGACCTTATTGATTCAAGATTTAGAAAACAAATTGAGTGTTCCTTTTGCATTACTGTAGAGAAAATCCTTCCTCGGTGTTCTCTAAAGACTTGATTTTTCATTCAAGCATGTACTTGGGAAGATCAAACCCAGTCCTTATCACCCATAATTCTTCCTAAATTCTGTGGGTATGACGAAAATATCTTTTGAGTTGTTTTTTTCAATCTTACACAATATTGAACGATCCATGGATCGTAGATTCATGATTTATACTTCGTCCAATTTAAGGTGAAGAGCTTATTAGTTTTTGGAATTAGAACCATCTTCTATTGCCAAAGTTTGAATTAATTTATTTCCTTTATTTCTATTTAACTTCATGTCTTTTAAAAGTTTTTGAGTTTTCTTAACTCTTTTTTTAGAATCTTGAATCTATTTTCTTGAGTCTTTGAGTTTACCGTTATTGTTTTTGTTATTCCATATTTTCTTGTGTTTTTTGTCTATTTCTTTCAGTTCTTATGTTGGATAAATCCAATCTTTATTTGCTTGATCCCCTTGATCTTAGCTGATTCCAAATCTATTTATTCAAAGAATTGAGTTTGGCTTGATCTTTTGAATTATTGTTAAATCTTTTGAATCTAATTAAATCCTACAATTCTTACTTTGAATCTTGTTACTGATTCTGATTTTTTGAGTTTCTTGTTGTTTAAAAGTTTTAAAAAAGAAAAGAAAAAAAAGATATAGAAAAGAAACATATATGATTAAAGTTCTTGATAGTTATCCGTGTGTTTGCAAATTCCTAATCTATAATAAATATTTGACTTGTCGATTTCGGTAGAGAGGACAAAAGAACTCCTAAACCAGTTCAAATTCATTTAAATTTGTTTTATTCTTTCTTGAAAAAGTCAATTGCATATAGAACTCCTTAACCTATTCATCTTCATTCAGATTTTTGTTATTCTTTCTTACAAATTCCAATTGCATCTTTGTTTCATATAAACACATTAATTGCATCTAGAACTCCTAAACCTAATAAAATTGATTCAGATTTGTGTTATTCTTCCTTGCAAACGTCAATTGCATCTTTGTTTCATTTAAAACTCATCAATTGCATCTAGAACTCCTAAACCTATGAAATTCATCTAAATTTGTGTAATTATTTCTTGCAAACATCAATTGTGTCTTTGTTTCATATAAACATGTCAGTTGCTTCTTTGTTTGATCTAGACACATCAACTGCATCTATGTTTGATCTAAACGTGTCAATTACATCCTATCTTTATCTAAAAACATCAATTGCATCCTTTCTTAATATAAACACGTAAATTGCATCAATTTTTAATCGAAAAATGTTACTTACATTCTTTCTTGATACAACAAATCAATTACATTTTGTTTGTTATGATTACATTTGTGGGCATTGCTAGGGTCTCCAAAAATCTAATTTGTTAACTTTGTTTTTCTTTGATCTTTTTATTACATTTTCTTGTTTTCCTTACTTCAATTTGCCTCTTGGGAGTGGTAATTAAAGTGGTACAAGCTTGAACTTGCTCTTGGAAGAAAATTTTAGTCTACAAATAATTCCTTGAGAATTAAGAGGTGAGTTATAAGTGATTTAGAGAGCAAACACATGAAGGAGAGACTATTTTCTACTAACTTTTTCTTTCCTATTCTAAATCATGTCTATCATTAGAAATTCATCATCATCTAATAAGAATAAAAAAGTGGTTGAAGGTAGAGTGTGGGAGATCCGTCTGTTGGTAGTCAAGTCTAAAAAAAACATTTGAGAGGACGTTTAGGGAGATGGAGAACGTAAGGGGGAAGTTGGTATAAACGTATTTGATGTTTAGTTCTCAATCCAACTTAAGGGAGAGAACACCTAAACCTTGAAACAGTTATTATAATTTTAAGGATGATGATGACTAACTTAACACCTTTGAAAAAGTTGGAAATTATAGAGGGAATAGAGGTAGTCAAGGTAGAGGCTGAATGGGTAGAAATGTTCTAGGAAGAGTTGGGTATGGGAATTAGAGAGGAGTAGGCTATAGTGGCTAGAAACATACGTAGTTATAAAATGAAAATACCTACCTTTGTTGGGAAGATGGATCCATATGTATCTAGAGTCGGAACAAAAATCTAAGTTAGTGTTCGAGTGCCATAATTTTTATAATGAGAAGAAGGTTAAGTTGGTAGTCTCTAACTTTAGTGATTATGTGGTTACTTGGTGGGACCAATAGATTGTGTCCAAGAGGAGAAATTGAGAAGCACCATTTAGCTCCTGGGAGGAGGTGAAAACTATCATGTGTAGGGAGATTGTACTAAGCTCATATTATAGAGAGCTTTACTAAAGACTATAGAATTTAACCCAGGGAAATAAAACTGTGGTGGAGTACTACAAGGAGATAAAGGTTGTAATGAAACAAGCAAACATAGAAGAAGACTAGAAGCTATAATGGCTCGATTTATTTGCAATATTAAAACTGAAATTGCTATTGTAGTGGAGCTAAATCATTATGTGGTCCTAATAAGATTGGCTAGTGTTAGAAGTAATATGTAGTATCATAATCACATTACCTACTAATTA
>JAOXYD010011295.1:0-15130 GCA_028565735.1 Pinacopodium congolense | reverse complement strand
TTAACCATTAATTATAATAATATATTTAATAATAACAATAATATTAATAATATTAAAATTAGGAAGAAGAAGAAAAATAATAATTAAATTTAATATAATTTATATAATAAAATTAATAATAATATTATTATTATAAATTAATAATAATAATAAATTTAATTATAAAAATAATATTAATAATATTAAAATTGGAAGAAGAAGAATAATAATAATGCATTTTTTATATATCAAGACCATCTTATAGAAAGAATGTACATATGCCTAAAAATACACATAATTTCTTTATTGCACATCATCAAAATGTTGAATATAGGCCATATGAAAGGCAATTCAGATCTAGTTCTTTATATGCTCTTTATGATTATATATATGCATAGAATGCATGTTCTAGGCAAAAAAATTCATCAAGAAAGAATGTTTAGACCTAGAAATGTGTATATGAACAACATGAGATCTCATTATAATTTTTATGATACACCTAGAAGTTTTAATAGATTTAGACTGAGGCATGTTCATGGAAATACTTATAAATCAAGTGCACTATTGTTTTGTCATTATTGTGGACATTATGGGCATGTTCATCAATTTTGTAATGATCGTTTAAGAAATGTAAACATTTTGCCTAATGATAAAGATAGGTATGCTACTAGCATTTAAGGGCTCAAGATGATATAGGTATCGAAAATTCGTTAAATTTGTTTTATAAGTTTTTTAAGATATCTCCAAGAGCATAGACAAAAATCACCAACACAAACGTTGTTGAACTAAGAAAGTGAAGAATTAAATTAATGAAGTTGGTGATGAATGAAAAAGGGAGATACAAATTAAACTTAAAATTTGTATGATTATTTAAAGGTTACTTAAAGTTTTGAATAATGCTTGCTTATTTGGTTGCTTAAATTTCCTGCTTAGAAACAATTTTTTTATATTATCATTCTTAATTTAAAATTGAAAATTTTGATAAAATTTGAAGTGTTTAATTGAATTTTTTAAGTCTTGACATGTTTTTGCTTTAGAAATTATGATTAGGAATGCATGTACTTGTTTTTCAAATTTTTAGTTAAGTTTTTTTAATTGTTTGAAAGCTTTATGGTTTACGTCCCTACATGAATACAGTTTGCATGATTGGAAAAATTAAAAATTGTGTCTTGATAAATATCTTATGTTTCACGATTTTGATCATATTGAGTAGTTCTTGATTATTTAAACATTTCGTGGATGATATGACTTCATATTGCATTAGAAATTGTATAAGGAAGCATGGAGGAGTAATGTAATATTTATTGATCATGGTTGTGAAAGTTTGATTCCTCTCATGTTTTAAAATTGGTACTTACATGTTTTTAAATTATTGCTTTCATTGAGGGAGAACTTAAAAATTTTATAAAACACAGAGTATTTCTTTTTACAAAATTAGTTATTAAAAGGATTGATGATTTTGATTAATTGCCTCTATGAATTAGTTTATGAAAATGTTTTTGAAAAGTTATAATGCGTTACAAATCCTTAAAATTAGACATCATGCATTTTGAAAGTGTTAATTCTTGTGTCTTGAATATGTTGTTACAAAATTTTGATGATTTAGAACTTGAAAATTGTTTTACACTTGAAAGTTATTTTCCTTAGGGGGGTTGGAGTACAAATTTCTTTATAATGCATGAACCTTAGAAAAAATGCATGATTTTTCAAAAGAAGGAAGAAATTGATGGCTTGTGAAATTTTTAAATAAGTTTTTGAAATTGGTTTTCAAATCTTAAGTGATGTAAGATGCTTTTGTTAAAATTTTCATCAATATTTGAGAATTTTGGTATTGGAACTTTTTGCATATATTTAGAAGGGGGCATGATATCTGATTGCACATGCCTTGATTATTAAGTTGTTTGATTTTTTTTTAACTTTGAAATGCTAAGTTTTTTAAATTACTACGTTATATCATTTTTGAAAAATGGGAGTAATGCATGCTTTATGGAATTCCTATTAAAAGGGGGAGTTTTATGGCATTTGATATGTATTTGACATGTTTACCTACTTCATGTGCTTACTCTATGATATGAATTTTAATTCACAATGCATGAATTTAAGAGAGTTGCATTGGATTTGTATTTAATAATGGATGATTTTTTTAATGTGGTGTTATGACTCTCTTCATATGATTTATATCTTGTTATATGGAAGATTAAATTCTTAAAATGGTAATGCTCAATTGTAAGGGAAGTCATAAGTTTGAGATTTTTTTTGTGAAATCATTAAAATTTGGAATTTTCAAATTTTTGGAATTTGTGTAAATTGTTGTATAATTTTGATTAACTTAAGGGGAGTTAGTTGAAATAGGAAGTTTAATGATTTTATGGTAAATTTAAGTATGATCAACAATTGATTTTTTGGTTGATTTATTGCTTTCAGTTACATAAAAAGGGGGAGTATGCCTTCTTGAAATTGGTAAGTGATGTTACTATATTGGTACGTGTTAATTATATTTTATATATCTATTTTTTTAGTATAATTAATAGTTGGTCTTATGATGGATTTGTTTTTGTTGCATTTGGTATCAACAAGTCGTTTTCCAACATTTGGTATCAACAATAAGTACAGATTCCTGGTCTAGGTTAACAAGTGGTATCTTATTTTGGAATTTGGATTTTTTTTTTGGTGAGCAATATCAATAATTGGTGTCAAATCTTGCTTTAACCATTAATATAGATGAGTTTCATTTCAACGAGTTTAGTATCACGTATAATTTTTTAGTATTAATCACTTCTTAATAATAATTGTTATCATTTCGTTAATAATGTGGTTTTGAAAATTTTTGGAACAAGATTCGATTGACGAGTTCCTTCTTTAAGCCTTTTTTTATGACATGCTATTTTAGACTTGTTATAGTGTGTTTTAATGAGAAGGAGCATTGTTAAAAGAAGACTTTTTCAAAGGAAGTTTTGAAAATTAATGAGTGTCATTTGGAAAGTTTGTTTGGTATTTGTATGAGATTTGATTTATATTATTTTTCTAACTTTATACCTTTTGTATGTATACTTTTTGATGATTATAAAAAGGGAAAATGTGAGGTGTGAGGTGAGATATTAGAAAGGGGTAGCAAATTGGTCACATGTATGTTTTTGTTTACACGTATGTTTATATGAAATTTACTTTATATTTATTTCCAATATCATATAATTTTATCATCATAAAAAAGAGGGAGATTATTTAACTAAGGATTGGTTTCACCTTTGTTTTAACAATGACTAAATATTTTTATTAATGTATTTGTGGAATTTGATGTATTTAAGTATAAGTTTGATGAAAAAATATCTTAAAGTACGTGGTTGAGCTTTAAAGTTAAAGATGATGTTTAGAAGTTCAAGTTAGAGTATATGGAGAGGTATGAAGACCAAAGTGATGGAAAGACGAGCATTGGATTAAGATGGTTGATGGAAGAACCAAGAAATGTGAAATTGATAGGTTTTATATTATGAGTTTTTATATAGGTCCCCTTTGGTCTCTCCAAAATGTCTAAGGGCTCATTCATGCATAATTGTATTCATATTTAGTATGTTGCATATATGATGCATAATCAAAAGGTGATTTATATATTTGTTAAGTGTAGAAATCCTCCTAATGTATGGATGAATGCATGAATGGTATTACATGTGCTAAAGTGTGAATGAATGAAAAATGATATGATGTATATGAATTAATAGATGAATAAATTGGTAATTTGATTAAGTTGGTATGACTTATGTTATTAGTCTTGAATTTTATGAATTTGTTAAAGGTTGAGTAATTTATAAGTCATATAAATTGGAAAAATGTTTAAGTATGAAGTTGTGTATGATAAAATGAAAAATAAAGAGATATGATTAAGGAAATATTGGTAAATTAGATGACTATGATTGTGTAATTGAGTGTGATTGTGAGAAATTAAGTTAAGAAATGCTTGGAATGTGTTAGAGTGTATATAAATGTATTAGGAATTAATTGGATTTGATTGATGTTAAGTCAGTATGGCACCTAAGAGGGGGGTGAATTATGATTTAAAACCATTTGTGTAATTAATTAAGATGAATAAGATGTAGAAGCTTATAAAAAAACTAATTCACAAAAATAATTAATCAACACAATAAAATAAATGCGTAAAATTAAAGAGAAAGGGAGGAAGAAATACCCCAGATTTATACTAATTCGGAGTGGTCCACTTGTTTATACGTCAAGTTTCCAATGCTTTTGTTGAGATGTTTACTCTATTTCAACAAAAAGTATATTATTTAATCTTACACTTCTTTTCAAGGATCAAAGATAACCTTTTACTCAATTTCTTTTTCCTTAGGCTAAAGAATAACCTCTCAAACTTACAAGAACAATTCTATAAAAGTACTTTTTTACTTAACTTTACTTAGTATATAAAAGAGGCTAAATAAAATGAATGCACAATAAGAAAGTGCCTTACACAAGAATACCTCACATCAATCAAACACCCTTTTTGTACAAATCTAATTGAAAAACACTTTGTATATCACTTTGTTACTAAATGTGATTAAGCACACACTATTTATACTTAATAAGACATGAAATAATCGTTGTCCAACGGATATATTAACATTGTAATGGTTAAAGTTTATGACCATTATGTATTTAGTTGAATTCTGATTTTACACTTCATTTTTCTCAACATTCAGTCGACCTATAGTTAATGTTCGGTCGACCTATTGATTGGCCAAAGGTTGGCATTTAGTTAACTATCATTCACGATTCAGTCAACTCATATAAAATCCT
The DNA here is from genome assembly GCA_028565735.1 of Pinacopodium congolense. Taxonomy (NCBI): domain Eukaryota; kingdom Viridiplantae; phylum Streptophyta; class Magnoliopsida; order Malpighiales; family Erythroxylaceae; genus Pinacopodium; species Pinacopodium congolense. The sequence continues at coordinate 10,363 of JAOXYD010011295.1, read as the reverse complement.
TTGTCCTTAAATTAATTTAGCTTAAACCCAATAAGTAAAAATCAATCAAATAAACATCCCAAAACAATAATATTTCATTTTATACTAATTTATATAACTTAGGCATTTTAATTAAATAACTCATCAAGAGGTTTATCCACATTGAATCACATCAAACACACAAAACCTCTTAATTAAGCACCTATATGAATTTTGTAAATAATGTATGCATGAATGAACAATTATAAGCCTCTTAAACCACCAAGATAAAATTAAGTAATGTTTACACTAAACAATATAAGTAAACCTATTTTAAACTAATTTTCTTCTTCAAACTTTCTTTATAAAGTTCTATTTTCCACTCCGAGACTCTTTGAGTGATCAACCTATTTTTCAACATACTTAAAACACAAACATTAGCAATAAGATTTGTTTTATCATTACTAAAATAAGGTGGAACGTTTCTTAGTTTAACAATCCCACCCCCCTTTTAATGATGATAAAACCAATTGATATTATAAACTTAAAATAAAAATTACATCAAAAATTTGATAAACTCCCCCTAAGTATCTTAGAATCAAGGAGTAATTATTTCGAACACAATCCATAATCATATTTTCAATTTTAAAGCCAATAACATAACTATCAATTTTAACTAACATAATTCAAAAAACAAACACAATTCAAGAAACAAAGTTTGTAATTATACAATTACAATTTTAAAAGCAGCATTACTCTCCCTCAATTTATGTATTTAAGAAAGATATACTCCTCCTATATAAAACATAATTGTTGAACGAAAGGAGGTTCCACCTTATTTTAATGATGACAAAATATCTTTTCTATTGATATTTTTGTTTAAGTGTATAAAAGGACAGGTATGATTAAAGAGAGACCATTTTGAAATATATTTAAACAAGAAGAATGTTGATACAAAGTTTGGTTTTCTTAGATGAAGGGATAGATCGATTGATCAAATATATACTGGTCGACTGAATACACTTTTTGACGAGAGCATTGGCAGATCGAAAAAAGATCAGTATACCGAATGAACACTTTCAGAAGATTAGTTAACCGAATAAGAAGATCAATCGACCGAACAAATATCAATCGACCAACTAAATCTACCGGTCGACCGAATGAAGAAAAACATTGAAGATCAGTCGACCAAATGAAGAAGATGATTAGGGAATTACCAGGAATGATCGTATTGCATAATGATCACAAAATTTATACAATGATCAATAGAGTTAATGAGAAGATGAACGTTGTAGATTCTCCCTAACTACTAATTAATCCTTGTTTATAGTATAAATAGAGGATTAAATAAGCAACTCATATACAAGTCTTGAGAACGTGTTTGTCTCAAAGTTTAAGAAGTTTATAGTGTGAGACATAAGTCCATGCATAGTTGTGTGCTTGATTTCTATGAGGTTATTTATGAGCCTTTAAAATAGAGTTAAGAGGTTATTCTTGAGCTTACAAAAAGTATTTGTCAAAAGGTTATACTTGAGCCTTTAAAAAAGTAAAGGGGCTTAGCATTGAGCCTAAAAGCCAATTGTAAGTTAAATTTATATTTGCATTAATTATTTCATCTTCAATAAAGTGCAAGTTTCTTTCATTTTTATTTGTTTCATATTTATTTTAACTTTAACAAATTTATTGAATTGTTTTGTGTGATTATTATTTAATTTTTTTAGAACCTAATTTACCCTCTCTTATATGCCATTTAAGACCAATAATTGGTATCAGAGCATAGTTCTCACATAGATCTTTAATTCTAAACAACTAGTGAGGAAAAATCAAATGGAACACTTCATAAATTTCGTAAGTTCTTCGTCTAGTTTAGATGGGTATAACCCATACAGAACACCCTTTTTCGATGGTAACAATTATATGTATTGGAAGAATAGGATGAGGTGATACTTAATAGGAGAAAATATCAATTTATGGATGATGGTAACTCAACCACTTTCTATGCCTAGCAAAATCATAAGTAATGAAGTTATCTTAAAGAAAGAAAATGAATGGAACGTAGAAGAAAAATGATATATTTCTTTGAACTATAAGGCCATGCATATTTTTTATTGTGCTTTAAGTATGGAAGAGTACAATAGAATTTCAATGTATAAAATTGCATATGATATATTGCATACTTTGGACATCACTCATGAAGCTATAAATCAAGTTAAGAAGATTAAAATTAGCATGCTTACTCATGATAATGAATTGTTTAGAATGATGTATTATGAGACTATTTCCACTATGTAGCACAGTTTAATAATATCATAAGTGATTTAAAAGGTTTAGATAAGACCTATTCTTGTGTTGAGCTTATTAGGAAAATCTTGATGCCACTACCAAAGACATGGGAAGCAAAGATAACCGTGATATAAGAGGTCAAGGATCTTAATACACTTTCCCTCGATGAGCTTATTAGCTCACTATTGAAGTACGAAATAAGGATGAAAAATGTCAAAGAAGAACAAGAGACACTAAAGAAGAAAAACGTGGCCTCCAAGGCATCCAAAAAAGAATAAAGCAATAATGAAGAATTATCACTTGGGAACGAAAATGAGGAACTCGCATTTATCGCAAGAAGACTAAAGAAGTTCATGAGAAATGCCTCAACATGTCAAAAAGGTACGCTATTTTCTAAAAATAAAATTTCGATTATAACGTGTTATGAATGTGGTGAAAAAGGACACTTGAAATTACAATACCCACGATTACAAGAAGAAAAAGAAAAAGGCGAGAAGAAAGAAAAGAAGGCATGGAAGAAAGTTAAATCCAAGAAAAAGAAAGCTTTGAAAGTCGCTTGGTCTGAATTTAGAAATCCCAAAGAAGAAGAAGTGGCCAACATATGTTTTATGGTACACAATGAGGTATATTCTTTCTTTAATAAAGATTAATAAGATTATTCGTGTGATGAAGTGTTAGAAAACTTAGAGGAACAAACCAAGAAAAATAAGGAACTTCATGAAAAAAAACAAAAGTATGTTAGATGAGTTAGATATATGAAAAACGAGAAATGATAGCCTTAGAAAAGACATTAGTTTGATCAACAAAGACAATGATGAACTTGTTAATGAAAATAGATCCTTAAAGAAAGAAATTAAATCCCTTTGAGATTCTCTAAAAAAATTAAACAAAGAAAAAAGAAAATTAGAGACATTATTAAGTATTAAGAAATACAGAGATAATAAATATGGTTTAGGATATAACAATGAATCATCTATTAGTTAAACTACCTTTGTTAAAGGGAAAAATCTAGAGGATAAAAGTTCATCAAAAATTACTTTTAATGTATCTATTAAACCTCAATCTAGACATTATGCATTTTCGTATAGTCAAAAGCCTAAAAAATTGTTTCAAAGGCAAATGAATAACATAAAATCATACGTGTAACCTAGATAGCTTTTTTTATAAAATTTACAATTTTTTAGACAAAAAAAACTATAATCCTCTATTTTGTTCATATTGTGAATGATATGGACATATTTCTTATTTTTGTTTTGATTATCTGAACAATTTCTCTAAAAGTTACAAAGACTATAATTTTCAAAAGACAAAAACAATGTGTATCCAAAAAACTAGATAGCTTTTATTTTCTTGTTGTTTATTTTCCTTTTTTCCGACTTGCTAAAGTTTATGTTGTTTTTTTTATAGGTTCAGTCGACCGAACCACTAACATCGGTCGACTTAAGGTAGTTCAGTCGATTGATGTACTAGTCTAGTCGACTGATAAATCAAAGTTTACATTTTTTTTATGTTCAGTCGACCGATGTACTGGTCCGGTCGACCGATAGGTCAAAATTTTTATTTTTTCCGTAATTCATAAATTGACTTGTGTTTTAATTGTATTTGTTAAACCTTTAGCCATATATTTCAAAGACCTTATGATAGTTTTTTTAACTTTTACTTGTAATTCTGTCTGTGTAATTTTATTCAATTTTATAGTTTAAAAAGGTATGAGTTATGTGTACTAATATCTAAGGACCCTAGATAAGATGAGTTCCTAAATTGTTTTTATTTGTCTTATAGGATAAGAGAAGAAACAAATGGTATGTAGACAGCAGTTGTTCACGATATATGACTGGAGACCCCTCACAATTTATTACCTTCAAGAGTAAGGATGGAGGATTCGTCACTTTTGGGGATATTGCCAAAGGTAAGGTAATTGATATTACAAAATTAGGTAAAGATAAATATCCTTTAATTGATAATGTTCTACTTGTTGAAGGCTTGAAACATAACTTATTAAGTGTCAGCCAATTATGTAATAAGAACTATAAGGTTAGTTTCGTAGGAGATGAGTGTGTTGTCTCTAAAATATATAACAATAGTATCATGTCCTTAAGAAAAAAAAGAAGGGAATATTTACATTGTTGATCTATATTATGTTACTAATCTCAAAGATAAGTGTTTAATTTCCTTGAGAAAAAGAGTTTGGACTTGGCACCGACGACTTAGACATGCAAATATGGATCTTCTCTCAAAGCTCAATTTGAACAACTTGTTAGAGGACTTCCAACTATAAAATATGAAGAATACAAAATTTTTGGAGCATGTCAAATGAGAAAACAAGTAAGAAGATTTTTTTCAACGAAAGAAATTGGTAACATCTTCTAGACCCCTTGAATTACTTTATATGGATTCATTTGGTCCTACTAGAGTAACTAGTTTAGGAGGAAAACCATATGCATTTGTTATCATTGATGATTTCAATTGTTTTACTTGGGTTTTATTCTTAAGTTTGAAAGATGAATATTTAAATATTTTGTTTGCAAGGAAAATTCAAAATGAAAAGTCCTTATTTATTGCATCCATTAGAAGTGATCATGGTATAAAATTAAAAAATGATATGTTTGAATGTTTTTGTGATAATCATGGCATCATGTATAATTTTTCTGCATCTAAGCCATCTCAACAAAACGGTGTAATAGAGAGGAAAAATAGATCTTTACAAGAAATGACACAGACTATGATAAATGAATATGATTTTTTAAAATATTTTTGGGGCAAAGTCATTGCATGTGCATGCCACGTCATCAATAGGGTGAACATTAGACATAAATTAGACAAAATGCCTTGTAAGCTTTTGAATGAAAAGAAACCAAGGATTACTCATTTCAAAGTTTTTGGTTGCAAATTCTAAATTTTGAATACTAAAGATAGTTTAGGAAAATTCGATTTTAAATTAAATGAAGGCATTTTCTTAGGATATTCTTTGTTTAGTAAATCATATAGAGTTTTACAACAAGAACTCTCATGACATTAAAGAGTCTATGCATGTTTTTTTTTAAGAAACTAATCCTTTCAAAAGAAAGAAAGTACTTGATTTTAATGATGAAAATTTATCTAAGGAATTATAAAACCTTTCACTTGAAGTCAATTGGCAAACATCACAAATTGTTAAATCAAGTAGAGAAGGAAGACACAAAGAGCTACCAAGAGATTGGAAATAGAAGAAGGATCATCCCCCCAATCAAATTATAGGTGATGTTCACTAAGAGGTAACTACTAGATCTCAATTTAATTTATCTCATATTACTTTCATTTCAAAGATTGAACCTAAAACAATGGAAGAAGCTCTAGACGATGAGAATTGGATTTTAACAATGAATGAGGAATTGACATAATTTAAAGGAAAAAAAGTTTAGATCTTAGTACCTAGACCTATAGATCATCTTATAATAGATAATAAATGGGCTTTTAAGAATAAACTAGATAAATAAGGTAAAGTCGTTAAAAATAAAGCAAGACTAGTGGCTAAAGGGTATAACCAAGAAGAATAAATAGATTATGATGAGACTTTGCCCCCGTAGATAAATTAGAGACTATTAGACTACTTCTTGCATTTGCATCTCACATAGGTTTTAAACTGTTTAAAATGGATGTCAAAAGTGTGTTTTTAAATGACCTTATTCAAGAAGAAGTGTATGTTAAACAACTCCCAGTTTTGAACGTCATGATGCTTCCAAACATGTTTTTAAACTTTCTAAAACATTATATGGTTTAAAACAAGTACCTAAAGCTTGATATGATAGATTAAATAACTTTTTACTTGACAATGGTTTTGAAAAAGGGAAAGTAGACACCACCTTATTTATTAAGAAAGATCAAAATGCTTTATTAATTGTTCAACTATATGTTGATGATATTATTTTTGGTGCTACCGATGAACGTTTGTGAAAATAATTTGCTAAGTGTATGAATAGAGAGTTCGAGATGAACATGATGGGAGAATTAAATTTCTTTCTTAGACTCTAAATCAAGCAATTAAAGGATGGAATCTTCATAAATCAATCAAAGTATACTCAGGAACTCCTTAAGCATTTCAGTATGGATCAATCAAAGCCCTTAAGCACTTCCATGAACACATCCACCAAATTAAATAAAGATGAAGATGGAAAAGTCGTTGATGAAAAACTATATTGATGTATGATATGTAGTTTATTGTATTCAACCGCTAGTCATCTTGACGTTATTTGATTGTGTGCACATTTTCAATCTTCTCCTAAAGAATCAAATTTAACGTATTTTGCACTATCTAAGTGGTATGTACATTTAGGAATTTGAAACTTGATGTCTTTGCATAATTTTCAACCATAGATCTAAATTATTTCCCTTTATGAACACTTCAATTCTCCACTTCCAAACCAAGAAGTTCTCTCCACTAAACATATGGGCTTCATAAATGTCTCTAAAAAGTGTCATTTATCTTTACTCACTAATTCGTTAGAATTAATCTAATGTGAGACTTACGCTCTGATACCAATTTTTGGCCTTATGTGGGACTAAAAAGGGGAGTGAATTAGGTTCTTAAAAAAATTCTTTTCAATATTAACCTAAGTGTTATTATCAATTTCAATTAAATGTTAAAGTTAAGTAATATTTTAATTACACAAATTAAATAACAATAATAACTTAAACAACTAAATTAAATGAATAAAAACAAAAGAGGAAGGGAATAAGAAACACAAACGATTTATTCTGGTTTGGCGCAATCCACTTGCCCTATATCTAGTCCCCAACATCACTGTTGAGATTTTGTTCTTATTGCAATTCAACAAGAATATACAGTACAATCTTTTTTACAGGCTCAAGAATAATCTTTCACTCTCCCTTTTCTAAGGCTTAGGAATAATCTCTCAACACTCCTTTTTCTAAGGCTAAAGGAGAACCTACCACTCTTCTTTTTCAAGGCTCAAGAATAACCCCATAAAAATATCTAACCATAATTTCACCAATAACTCATATACCCTCAAGAATACTCAATAATAATGTATAAACACTTTCTAAACTTCTTGGATACATAAAAAATACTCAATACACCTATTTATACCCTTCACAAAGCCAAATAGTCATTGCCCAACATTCTTATTCATTAATTAATATACCTGTTGCACAATCTGCCAGTTACAGAGTTACTGTTACATATTTGTCATGTTCAATTGACCAAATAACCTCATTCGATTGACCGATAGTCATTCGGTTGACTGATGGTCTCATTCGGTCAACCAAACAATTCATTTGGTCGACTGATGTGCTACACAAACTCATTCAGTCGACTGATGCTTAAGTTGACAACTCGTAATATCACTTGATTTTTTCATCATATTGTCTTCATTCTTCATCCAATTGACGTGAATTTTGGTGGGTAGCTTCTTGACAGATTGTTCTAACAGCCTGTAAATTTTCATAGCATTTGAAACTCTATAAGCATACTTACTTCCTTTCCCAATTCAGCTGTATAGATTTTATAGCTCAACTGAGCTTGTTTAACAATATAATTTCCAAATTTTATACAAACATTAATCAATCCATGCAAAACCAATTCCATTTAGTTCCTAAACTAATTCAACATGTGTTAACATAAACAAAATAATACTAATCAAATTTTAACACATTTTACACAATTATACAAACTTAACACAATCAGTTCATCTAGTTTACCAAATTTCCTTAACACAATAATCTAAGCAATTTCATTTACTTTATCTACATACTTAATCAATTCGTCCAACTTCAATTTATATAATCTTTATTTAAAACATTATTTCATGACTTACATAAGTCATACAAATCTCACTTAATTATCAACTTAATTACTTATTCATCACATATACTACAAACACAGCAATCTCAAATATATTAGTAAAAATACTTTATCATCATCAAAACACAGGTGGAACTAACCCTTGGTCAGAATGTTCTTCTCTATTCCTCGAATACACCAAAATGTCATTGATAAACATAATCACGAATTAATCTAAGTAAGGCTTAAATACCTTGTTCATCAATGCCATAAAATTTGTCGGAGCATTTGTCAACCCAAAAGGCATCACTAAAAACTTAAAGTACTCATATCTGATCATGAATGCACTCTTTAAAACATCAACTTCTTTTATCTTTAACTGATAATACCCTGATCTCAAATCCAATTTAGTAAACATCTGAGATCCTTGTAATTTTTTGAATCCTGATTTTACACTTTATTTTTTGACATTCGGTCGACCTATAGTTAAGGTTCGATCAACTGATTGACCAAAGGTTAGCATTCAATCAACAGTTGTTCATCATTCGGTCGACCGATCTAAGCAAATCAACCAAACCAAATACTTTAGCCCTAAACCAATTTATCTTAAACTTAATAAGTAACAACCAATCAAATAAACAACCTAAAACAATAAGATTTCATTTTATACTAATTTATCTAACTTATGTATTTTAATTAACTCACTCATCAAAAGGTTTGTCCACATTAAATCACATCAAACACATAGAACCTCTTAATTATGTACTTGTATGAATATTTTAAATTATGTATGCATAAATGAACAAGTATAAGCCTCTTAAACCAGCAAATAAAATTAAGTAAAGTTTACATTAAAAAAATATAAGTAAACCTATTTTTAACTAATTTTTTCTTTAAATTTCTAGTCTTCATAAAGTTCCATTTTCCACTTTGAGACTCTTTGAGCAATCATCCTATCTTTTAACACAATTAAAACACAAGTATTAGGGCACGTTTAGTTTAGTTTTAGTTTATGGTTTTTTGTTGTGGTTAGTGGTTGTGGTTTTTTGTTGCTATTTTTGGTTTGCAGCCCTGGTTGTTGTTGTTTGTTATTATTGTCAATTTTGGATTTTGGTTGCTGTTTTTTTTTTCTGTTGTAATGGTAAGTCCATCGCATACAGATATTATAGCAACTAAAATATGGCAATTATTATTTCAAATAATGATTTACGTATATGAAAGACTGTAAATAACAAATATGCATTTTGTGAAATGTGTATATGACAGTATATAGTAATAAAAAATTGGGCCTATGTGATATGAATAATAGCCATGCAAAATATACTGATCATATTATATTTTTATGAGAAAAATGCATGAGAGTTAGTCAACAATACATAGTATCCCATGAAAATTCAGAATTTTGGATGAATAAAATCGAAAATATTGATTACGATCCAATGACCACAAAGCCAAGAAATTGTGGAAATAAAGTCTGTATAATTCATATGATTACGTGACGTCTGATGGTACATAACATATAACGCGTTTGTTGTAAATGCATTGATTAATAATAATACAGATGACATAACAGAACATTGTATAAGTGCAAAGATAAGATGAAATCATGTCATTGAAATTATAAAATACATAAATATCACATTACATAGTGTCATGGCGCAAACGATACATGAAGGTCAATAAATAGCACAACGATCAATAAGAACGGCTTTGAAGATGAGCAATCCACATTTCAATAGCAATGGCATCTCGCAAACGAGATGAAGCCCGTTGTTGCTTGGGAGTTGAATTAAACTCAACTTGGGAACTTGTGGCCTTATTTTTGTTTGTACCATGCGGAATGATAGTTATGGTCGAATCATCAAATAAATCATCAGCTTGTGCATGGGAACATATAAAATTATGAATAACACAACACGCCATGACAACAAATTTTTGTTTCCTCATACTGTATCGAGGCATATTGGACAGTATGGGAAATCTTGCCTTCAAAATGCCAAAACATCTTTCAATTTCATTTCTTAATGAGGAATGTCTATAGTTAAATAATTCCTGTGGACTAGACAGTCTACCCCGTCCTCGATAATCCTGCAAATGATATCGTTCACCTCGATATGAGGACAGGAGCCCAAGCAAGTTTGCATAACCTAAGTCGACTAAATAGTACTTCCCTAAACAACAAATACATGACATCATGTGAATTATGAAACGTTAATTTTGTCTAGAAACAACTCATAAGGTGTTTCACATATGCAATACCTGCTGGGGGAATTGAAAATCTCCAACTTAGATTCATGATAGTTTCTGAAAGAATTTGAGCATCATTAGCAGTACCTTCCCACC
>JAOXYD010011284.1:0-15131 GCA_028565735.1 Pinacopodium congolense | reverse complement strand
AACAATTAAAAAACCATTGTCATAGATCCTTTAATCATCTAAAAACCCAACTAAGATGGCCAATCAAAGAAAGATTAAATTAAGCACTTTAATTAGGTCAAAATCCTCCAAAAAAAATCCATTTAATCCTAACCGTAGGTAAACAAATTAAATATACATATTTAACAATGGAAGCAAGAATATAACAAGAAAACTCAAATCCCTTGATGAAAAACAAGAGTCAACATAAAATAAGAAATAAAGATGAAGTAATACAACAAAATTGATCTTTTTCATTGGAATCCCACCCTTCAATCCACCTTGAATGTTTTTGAAGGCTCTAATCCACTTGCCCAATGCAAAGAAAGAACAAAAGAAAAGAAAACCTAAACTAAACCGTAACTAAGAATGAAAAAACATCACTTCCTAAACCACCATGTGTTTCTCATCTTCTAATATTCAAATCTACCTCTTTTCTACATTTTAAAGCTCCTTTTACATGTCTTAGGAGGCCACTAAAGTTATAGGGACATTTTGGGCTTAATTTGGTCAAATGTTCCCATACAAATCCCCAAAACGACGTTGTTTCATTTAAGTTTTAGAAATTAACAACTTTTGCCCCTCTTCGTTTTTTCTACTCTAACTCCTTTTATACATTTCCAATAGCCATGAAATTTGGTTTGTAGACTCTTCACATGATGTTCTAGTATCTTGTAAAAGTTTATTGTAATTAGAGCTTCAAAATTTACCTAATGCTTTCGTTAATTTAGCTATACCAAATCTAAAGTTCAATTGACCTTGTCATGTGCTTTCCTTTGTGAACTTCTTATGACTTGTCAAATAACCTTGGAATTTGGTTTAGAAATTTATAACATGATGCTTTAAGTCTCAAACTGGATTTGATGTCTTTTTTAACTCTATAATTGCCTAAAAATACTCATGAAATTAGTTCCATTTGCGTTTGAACTCCTTTTTTATTCTTTTCAATTCAATTCAATTGAGTCCAAATGGCTTTGAACCTACAGTATAATCAAAAGAAAAAATAAATAGGACAATTTTATAGATATTTAGGAGTGAAAATATAGTAAAACATGGTATAAAAACCAATATATATCACTCCTAATAATAACCAAAAGTGCAAACTAAATTGAAATAGTAGAAATTAAATATATGGTCATATCACAAAGAAAACTTAAATTTAAATGGTTGGGTTGCCTCCCAATAAATGTTTCTTTAAGGCCTTTTAGCTGGACCTTAATGTTGGAGAATAATGATTTTTTTATGGTCTAAAAAATTTATAATTTGAATTAATTTAATCTAATACCAACCAAAGGCAAGCGTATCTTATCAATGAGTAGTATAAAATGATAAGAAATCGAGTATCGTTCTCCATAGGAATCTAAGTATAACACTAGGTCAATTAATGTAAGATTATCTAGACAACGCTAAACGGATTGATTAAGGAGATAAAATGAACAAACAATAATAAAAATAGACAAAAATAAACAAAAATAAATAAAGCTCAATCAAAACATAAGCTAAGGAATAGGAGTAAAACAAATGATAAATTCGCTAAGGCTTTATATTCAATGGGTTAAGCAAATAAGAACACAACGTTAGATATATTTAGGGCATACATCACTAATGCAAGACATAACCAATGGTCATGGAAACATCTTTTCTCTTCTAAACTCAATCCATCTATTTTGATCTAATAAACAAACTAGAATAGAAAGCATTAATTTCAAGATGCCTAAGATCAAGTTCGTTAATCTTAAGACCCTCACAAAAGACTCTAGAGTCGGTTCAATACCTAGATTTAATTATGTCACCTAATTAATCTTCAAATAATCAAAAGCCCATGGTCATAGGTTATTTAATCATCTAAAGATCTAGCTAAGATGGTCTTCTAAGTAAGATTAAACATTAAACACTTTAATTAGGCAAAATCCCTCCAACAAACACAAAACCCATTATATTCTAACCTTAACATGACAAATTAAGAACACAAAATCATCAGTAAAAACCACAATATAACATAAAAGTGCATATCTATTGATAAAAATAAAAGTTCATACAAATAGGATAAAAAGAGAAGGGAATACAATTGAAAATTGATCCAAGTAAGCTGAAATCCTATTCTTAAATCCACCAAAAAAGGAAGAAAATCGCCCATAAGGATGCCTCTCACTATTATACCGACTCTTTTCTTCTACTTGGCGACTCCCCTTTCTACTGTGCATGTTTTGGCCTTTTTAAATATCTATTGGAGGGCTGCCCAAGGTTTTTAATTGATGTTGCACTGTTTTGTGTCATTATTCACATGCCTTCCAACGTGAGAAGCTCCCTTATTGGTTAAGTGATGTTGTTTTGTTGCATGTGAAGCAATTGTGTTTTGTCTTCATTCACGTGTCTTGGTAATAATTTGTTGCATTGTCTTTTAGATTTTGAAGCTTTAAGTCTTGTTTTATTATCCTGCCACTCCACGAGCTCCTAATCACATGTCTTGCTCCAAATCAAAGCTCTTATTGGCTTAAGTTGTCATTAGCCTTATCTTCACTTGATTTTCTCCTATAAATCTTTTCTAAAAGCTTTTTGGTCTTCATTTTAGTTGATGCCACCACTTGTCTTTTAAAAGCTCCCAACTTTGTAAAGCTTTTGTGCTTGTTTAATTAAAACATTTCTTAGCTCCTTTCTTAAGCTTTTTATGTATTAAAACACGCATCCACTTGTAAGCCAAGCTCCTCTCCTTACTTTTTGTCTTAAATCAGATTTTTTTTCTCCTCTTTAACCCATTTGATGTTGACTCCTTGCCTAGACATGTTGGCGTTTTCTCCTAATAAAGAGAGCTTAAGCTTGTTTTCTCCTTTTAAAAAGCTACATGTGTCCCTCATTAAAACTCCAACACAATTGCTCCCTTAAACTGTTGTCATATCATGCTTCATCAAGTGCTTATAGCATACCGTATATGATTATTGAAGCTATTGTATGATGCATTGACGCCCATCGTATTGAAGGATTCTCATGCAAGGCTTGGTCAAAGTTTCATAAATACTTCTCCAAGTTCTACAAACAAACAGTTTTACTCCAAATTACTCCAAATTCAACGTGCACATGAAATTCACACAATTTACTCCATATTGGTGTAATTCAAATATTAAATGGGCAAAAATATAACAAAATGTGCATCTAAAATCAATATAAAATGCCCATTAACATGATTCTCTTCTTAGGTCCATATCTTCGGCCGAATTTCTCATGTTAAGGATGACTTACTAAAAATGTATGAGCTTGTGCACCTATAACTAATTTGCTCTCTGTTGCAGTCTAAACAAAGAAATATAAATTAATTTCTATCCTAAACTAAGGTGGAGGCAAGCGTACCTCGATGATAAGTAATATAAGATATAGTATTTGAGTATCGTACCCAAGGGATTCCAATACACAAGAAATTTAACTTGAACGATGCAAAATTACTCAGATGATTAAGATTTGATTGATTTGAAAATGAATTAAAACAAATGAAACAAGGAAACATGTGATAAGCAAAATGACCTAAATGCAATTAAACTTAATCAAATGACAAAAACTAGCTAAGACGTCAGACTTCAATTGGATTAGGCACTTAAAAGTGATAACGGTGAATTGATTTAGGATTTACCTCACTCAAGTAAGTCATACCTAATGTTCATAGGTATTCATTTTCTCTTTTACTCTTAATTCATCTAATTGGTCCATAGATAAATTGGAAAAAAAAAAGAAATGAACGCAAGAGACCTAAAATTAAGTTCATTAATCCTATATATCCTCACACAGGATCCTAAGGTTGATCTACTCTTAGTCTTAAATATGTCGCTTAATTGATTTTACAGAAACTAAACACTAATGGTTATGGCATTTAATCACCTAAGGCCTTAACCTAGGTGATCAAGCTAAACAAGGCTAAATATGCATTCAATCAAGAAAAAATCAATACCATAAAAATATGTTCTATTTCAATATCAATCCTAACCTCAACCAAAAAAACTTACTCACCCGTATTCAACAATAGAATACAAGCCATGGTCATAACACGTATTTCCATTGATTGAATCCATAAAATAAAGCAACTAAGGAAACATTTAATCTAGGAAAATAAAAATTGAGACATTCAACTATAAGATATAAAACAAGTGAAAATAACATGAAATATCTAAAACCAAAGGAACAAACGAATGAAACAAAAGATAATGGCCAAAACAAAACGAAAACCAAGCAAAAGGCCTTAAATACATTGATAATGGTGACTTAGGAGAGTTGATCATGTCCTTGCCCAAGAAAACTCTTATGGTGTGCCGATACCTTGCAAGCAAAACTTCCAGAATTGATGATGTCTACTCATCCTTACAGTCACTCTCGCCTGGATAAAAACAATAAGAGACCAAGACCAAGTCGGAAATCTTGACCAAACAACAAGAGATCAAGACCAGGCTTCTTATGGTTTTTCTCCTGAAGCACAGCTGATCATATCAAAATTTAAAGCTTGAGTCCCCGCTAAGTAGATAACCAATGCTAGGCTAGCACCTCCTCCACAAGATTCCCTTAGTTGTTCTCTAATAGCTTTCCTTGTGTGGCTCTCTTCTAACCCGATGGTGTAGCTCTCTTAAAGTGGCTTTTTCATTTTTTTTGTCTAGGCCGTCAATCTTGCTTACTCCTCTCTAGCTTTTTCCTTTATTTAGTATGTCTAGGCCTTGTGCTCACCAACTTATAGAGCTCCTTGCCTGCCACCCGTCTAAGCTTGTTTAATGTCAATTGCTGGTCCTTTTATCTTACTAGTGGGCTATGTTTTGGTCAAGGAAGGCTATACATACTACATCGTATTAGACAAGTTTGCTCATCTCTTAAACGCCTTGAGTTACTGTCATTTTTTCTTCATGTCAAGATAAGCCAGCCTCCTTTGATTGTTGCTCCCTTCAACACCAAGAATTCCTATCATATTGAAGTAAAGGGAGGCTCTCATGTTGTCGTTTGTTCATGTGTTGTTTGTGTATGGAAGCTTTTGTTTTTTGCTATAATGAACTGCATTTTGGAGCTTACAACTTTATATATTTTTCTTCTTTTTTTTTCTTTTCTTTGTTTTCAAATTAAAGAACCTTCAAATTTATGCTCCAATTACTTCCAAATCCACCATGTGCCTGAAATTAAAATAAATAGCTCTTAATTAGTGAAATTTAAGCATTAAATGGACAAAAACAAAGCAAAATATGCATATAAGATCAATGTAAAATGCCCATTAACACTCTCCATATCTCCAATTACTTGTGTAACATACCTTAACAAAGGATTTTGGTAAATAAATTTTCCTCGGCTTGCTCACGTGGCTCTACTTCTAGAGTGTTGGATATACTTTGTTTCTCATGGTTTACATTTAATCCAACTAATTATGCCATCTGTGTCGCTAAACTATGGAAGGAAGCTTATAAATTACTTAGTTGTGCCCCCATAGCTTCATGCCTAGCCCTATTGGCAGATATAAACTTATTAATCAATTTTTCTAATCTTAACTCCTCTTTTTATTGAAGTGATTACT
This sequence comes from Pinacopodium congolense, assembly GCA_028565735.1. Classification (NCBI taxonomy): domain Eukaryota; kingdom Viridiplantae; phylum Streptophyta; class Magnoliopsida; order Malpighiales; family Erythroxylaceae; genus Pinacopodium; species Pinacopodium congolense. Next base: position 9,583 of record JAOXYD010011284.1, on the reverse strand, counting down.
CCACTTGTAGTCCCAAGTTAGAAGTAAAGGCCTTTATACCTTCGAATCGAGCTTCTGATGTGGATATGGCATTCTCCAATAGCTCTCTCAGTCTTAATTCTTCTTCCTACTGTTGATAATTGCTCAAGAGATGTGACTCAAAATAAGCCTAACCAGAAGAATAATCTGGATGATACATTAAATTATATCTATAGTTGGCACTCTTATGGTGTTAATAAGCCATCCATTTAAATCTTCTCCCATCAACTAAAGCCACGAAGTTATCGTACCACTGATAGTCTAAATAATCTTACATATCCATATCGGTGTTTATCTGCGATCACAAGAAGACAATTATGTGGATAATCCAAAATCAAACAAGATAAAATAAAATAAGATAACAAAGAAAACAATTAAAGTCTATAATAAGCAACACCAGTATCTAGTATTAACAACTAGATTCCTCGGCAATGGCACCAAAAAGTTGTTGCGATCTAATTAAACTTAATTTTGAATTAATGTAATCCTAGATCAACCAAAGGCAAGTGAACCTTATCAATAAGTAGTATAAAATAGTAAGAAATTTAATATTGTCTCCTTAGGAATTTGAGCATACTACTACACCAGTTAATGTTAATTATCTAGAAGAATCCAAGTTTATTGATTAATAAAGAAAATAGAAAGGAATTAACTAAAATAAAAAGAAATAATGTTCAATCTAAACACGAGCTAATGAATTAGGAGTCGAAAAAAAAAAGCTTAGCCCTTTAAGTTCGATAGGCTAAACAAATAAGAAAAAAAATTCGTTGGACAAATTTAAGGCATTCGTTATGAAAACAAGTGATAAGTGTGTTTCAGACTATGTTTCAAGGTTGTTTTTAGGTATTTTAAGTATTATTTATGTGTTTCAAATTGAGTTAGTAGGAACTTTTGCATCCTTTTCATTATCTTTTAGGTTTTTAGGAGTTTCTTTGAATTTTTTAGTACTTGAGGGCAAAAATGTGGACTTATTTGAGGAGTGAGTTGATGCACTTTGATGTTTGGATATACATGTAACAAATGAGACCCAAACCAGCATTAGTTTTGTACATTGACTTCGGTGATGCATTAGGTGACCTTAAAGAGCTAGGATTGCTATGAAATTTTACATGGTTCTAGAAAAGCATATGAAAAGTCCACATATCAAATTTCATGACATTTGAAGGTTATTAGGTGAAGATATAGTAAATATATCGAGCATATGTCAAAGTCGAAAAATCTAATGTAGCAAGATGACGTGACAAAATATGTGCAAGACGTGTTTTATGATGTTTTGGACATAAGAAGATGTAAGGAACCCAAGCAGCCACACTTATGACCCTAGGACATGTCTAAGACAAAAATAGAGGGTTTTGGAAGAGGAAAAACGTATGGAAACTTAAGAAGAAGGAAGACAATCAAGATTCAACCAACGGTGTCCAGATTTTCCTGAAAAGGGGGCTTCACCGTCTTCACTAGTTCATCTTTCTTTTACTTTCCTTTTGATTTTTAATCTAAATACTTTTTTCTTGAACATGATTATGGATTCCTAAATCTATTTTAGGGATTTTTCTTGAATTGTTTATCCAACATTTTCTATATTAATTTAATGCATAGTTATTTGTGTTAATTGTTAAGCTTATAATCACTTCAAATCGAGAGATTGTTTTAATTTATTTAAGTTAGAGTGCACAACGAGAGTTGGTAGCTTAACAGACCTACAGTTAACTTATTAATATATGATTGAAGAGAGATCTTAGTTATTTGTTAACAGTCTTTAGGATTGTTTCGAATCTAATTACATTTTTTAGGAGTAGTGTTGTGAACCGAGAGGTTATAATTCAACTTTTAGGTAGTTTAATTAGGATTAATTGGTTAGATCTTGAAAGAGGGTAATCAACTATTGGATATCTAGGATTAAATACAATTAAATCAATAAGGTAAAAGGAAGATAAACAAGAATAGAATAACTCCTAAGTCTTTACTATAGATTATCTTCTGTATTTTGCTTTCTTTTGTGATTACATTCATTCAAGTTTTGTTAATTTAGTTTAATTTTTAGTTTCTACACTTTTTATTACATTAAAAAAAGTGTTATTCAGATTGTTAGGTTTCTAGAATCAATCTTCATAGGATCGATATCAGTTATACTATAAGTTACGACTTGTATACTTGCAGTGTACCTAAAACTAGCAAATAACAAGACATAACCATTGGTTATGGAAACATCTTTTCTGTTTTAAACTCAATTAATCTATTTGGTCTAATAAACAAATTGGAACAAAAGACATTAATCTCAAGATGCCTAAATCTAAGTTCGTTAGATCTAAGAACCTTTACAAAAGACTTTAGAGTAGATCAATACCTAATTTCATTTGTATCACCTAATTAATCTTCCAATACTTAAAAGCTAATGGTCATTGATCCTTTAATAATCTAAAAATCTAACTAAAATGGTCAATCAAAGAAAGATTAAATTAAGTACTTTAATCAAGCAAAAATCCTTCAATCAAATAACACCCATAAAATCCTAACCCTAGATAAACAAATTAAGCACACATATTCAACAATAGAATCAAGAATATAATAAGATAACATACATCCATAGATGGAAAATAAGAGGCAAAATAAAATAAGAAAGAAAGATGAAGGAATACAACCAAAATTGATCTTTTTTGTTGGAATCTCACTCTTCAATTCACCTTGAATTCTCTGCCCAATGAAAAGAAAGAGCAAAAGAAAAGAAAACCTAAACTAAATCCTAATTATGAATGAAAAAACGTTACTTCCTAAACTACCATGTGTTTCTCCTCTTCCAATCTTCAAATCTATCTATTTTCTACATTTTAAGCTCATTTTATATGTATTAGGATGCCACTAAGGTCGTGGGACTTTTTGGGATTAATTTGGTTAAATTGTACATTAAAAATCCCCAAAATGACGTTGTGAAATTTAAATCCCAAAAATTGACAACTTTTGCCCCTCTTTACTTTTTCTGCTCTAACTTCTTCTATACAACTCCAATAGCCATGAAATTTGGTATGTAGACTCTTCACATGATGTTCTAGCACCTTGTAAACTTGTATTTCATTTTGAGATCTAGAAGTTCATATAATTCCTTTCTAAATTCAGCTATACCAAATCTAGAGCTCTTCCTTTATGCACTTCTTATGACTTGTCAAATAACCTTGGAATTTGATGTGGAACTTTATAAAATGATGCCTTAAGTCCTAAAATTTATTGCACACCTTTTTTTAATTTTAGAAGTGCCTCAAAATACTCACAAAATTGCTTCAATTTGTGTTTTGAACTCCTTTTTTATTCTTTTCACTCTAATTAAGTCGAAATAGCTTTGATCCTGTAGTATAATCAAAAGAATACATAAATAGGAAAATTTTATAGATATGTAGGAGTGAAAATATAGTAAAACGTGGCATAAAAACTAATATAAATCACTCATAATAAGAAACATAAAGGGAATATGAAAGGAAAGGTTGAATTTAAAGATTAAACCATTATATTAATAATATTCATAAGTTCAATAACTATTTAACAAAACTCAAATTAAAATACATGAGAAAAATATAACAAAAAAATAGTAGTAGAAACAATGTTAAAAGAAAATATTCAACACCTAAAACACTAATCTAACAACAGAATCTAAAACAAGATGAAAAGAGACATCAAAATAACTCAAAAACTAAGGAAAACAAGAAGAAAACAAGGACAACTCAAGTAGGGAGTCAAAACTTGTGAAATATGCCCCTCTTCCTTTATTTATATGTCCTTTCTAAGATTTAAGACAATTTTGGAGTGAATGGTCAAGCTTTCCCTTTGATTTGGCATGAAACAACATTTTGTAGGATTTCAATAATTGTAAACCCTTTGTAAACCACCATTGAGAAATCTACAACCTAGAGTGAAATAGTTGTTGCTAAGGACATAAAACAATGCTATTGATACCCACCGTTTAAGTCCCAAATTTGGATCCTCTGCCCAATCTACTCTAAATCACTTCTAAATTGGTATTTGTGTCCAGTGGTTAATCCTACATGTAAAATCAAATTGAACATAAATTAGGCATTTTTACATCAAAATAAGGATGAAATTACATTAAAACAGATATGAAAATACCATAAAATGTGTCCATATTATTTTTAATTTATGCAATATTGTGTTTGTGATTGAATTGGAATCGCATTTAAATTATCATCATTTAGATTGAAATGTGTTTAGTGATTGCATTTATCAAAAAATTGATTTAAGTATAAAGTTTAGAAAATTTTTTAAAACTAATTCAACCCTCCTCTTAAGTGCCATAAAGGACTGATAGTATAAATTAAAAAATAAATTAGGCTTTAAGAATAAGCATTAGTGAAAAAGAATTGTATATATTATGGTATATGGAAAGTTTAAAATTTCCTAAAAACATATAAATATAATTATATACAAAACTTTATTATTGATCATGGTGCTACTTCATTTTATTTTTTTATGGTTATTGGTTTTGGTTATTTTTTATTGTTATATATTTTAATTATGTTTTTATTATTAGAGGTACTTATAATTAAAGAGATTTCTTTGTTATTAACCTTTAAAAAAATTTCTCCAAGTTTTAATATGGTTGATTGTGATATTGATATATATATAATTATAAAAAGATTAAAAATCATTATTGTTGAACTAAAAATGTTGCTACTAATATGTTTGATGTGTTGGAAAGATAGGTGTGATGTACACATGTTAAGGAGGTACATGTTGGAGCATTAGAGTGAAGATGTACTTTGGAGTCTTGAAGCCTCGGAGCATAAAATGGAATGGAGTTTATGAAGACTAAAGGAAAAGGCTCAAGATGAAGATCAAGTTGATGAATGAAAGATCAAGCTCCAAGATAACTAAAAGGAATAGGTGGCTATTGTAAACTTTCATTATAAGTCTCATTTTGGATTTTTTATAATATTAATAGGCTTTCACCTTGCATCATGCATTCATAGTTAGCAATGTTGCATATAGGATGCATAATCAGGAGGAGTTATGTATAAATGGTTTTAAGGATCCTCTTGGTACACTAAAATCATTTTGGTATTGAATTAATGTGATTATGGGTGAAAAGATTGGGTCAAGTTGCATAAATAGATTAAAGGGTGAAAAGATTAAGTTAAGTTTCATAAATGGATTAAAGGGTGTATGAAACTAAGTAGTTAAATTGCGTTAATGTGAGTGATTATGTTAAAGATGTATGAAAAGAATAATTTAAGTTATGTGAATGCGATAAATTATTATATGTGATTGTGAGAAAAGAAGAAGTTAATATATGTTAATTTGATAAAGCATGTAAACATGTGTGTTAAGAAGTGTTTGGAAATGTTAGAAATTTTTTTAGATGATTTGCATATACATGAATGTGTTAGGAATTAATTTAGATTGAATTAAATATGTTTTGGAGTGTGGAAAATTAGTATAGAAGGAGACTAATCGACTAGTGTGATATGCTAGTTAACTAATGATAGGTTGATCAATGTATAGTACAGATCGACCAGTTATGGTGAGAATCGCTTTCTAACGGAAGAAAATCAATGGAATAATATAGTACATGTATTGGAATGTTGGGGAACGGTCATAAATGACTAGATGGGTATTTGTTTCTATCTACAAATAAGTATGTTTATGTTTTGTTTAATCATCCAAGAATGTAAGAACACATATACAAGTGAATCAAAGTATATTAGGTGTTGTTTTGTGTTATATTGTTGGTTGGTTTTTTATATGGTTTATGTGATTGCAATTATTGCATTCATTCTCCAAAGTTATTTTTGATCTTTAAACACTTGATTTAGTTCAAAGTGATAATTTTTAAAATTTATTTTATCAGGTAGTACATTTGAGAGTGTGAATTTGTAAAGGTTACACTTTAACCTATTGAAAAATTAGGTTTTTGTAAAGGTTACACTTAAGGTTATTGAAAAAGTGAGTCACTATAAGGTTTACCCTAGCGTCTGTCGAAAAAGGGACTTGATAATGAAATTCTTAACAAGTTGTTAGAAAGAGGATGTAAGAGAAAGAAATTGTCTTTAGACTTTTATAAAATCAAATTACATATTCCCTAATTATGTTAAAAGTTCTACTTTTCAAGTTATTTATAAAATTATTTATATTGTTTATATAATTGTTCATATTGTTTATACAATTGAATGTTTAATTTCCACATTAGTTTAGGGGAATTTGTTAATTTGAAACCATTGAGTTAGAAAAATTTTAAGGAACCACCATTGAGTTAGAAAAAAATTAAGGAACCTAATTCACCCCTCCTTTTAGGTGCCAAATAGGACTAACAATAATAAAATTATATACATATGTATTCATAACTTGATTTATATAAATTTATATGTACAGGATGATGTTAAAGACTTAATACATTGTGAATCTTGTAATATATGTAACTTATATTACTCCTAAGGAACCCAAAAAAAGCAGTGAAATGGGTGACACCAACTTAAAATCCCTATCAACAATTTATCAATTAGAAGATATATGAATGAATAAGTTTAAAACATGATGTTAAAGATTACATAAGTAAGATATTAAAAGTAGTACTATAATATATGATGTTATTAAAAGAATAGCACCAATAAAACCAAAATGAAGTATTCCTTATTTTTTAGAACCAATAGCCCTATAGTTTCATGTGTTCAGACAATATGTTAAGTATACGTTTTCAATCACAAATCACACAATGCAATAGATAGTAAATTAGCATCAAATAAGTTATCATAAATAAGCAAGATAAATTGTTTAACAACCTTTATCTTCTCTTTAAACTCGTTAAAATTCAATATTGATTTTTTCACTCAGTGAAGTATCATGAAGATAAATTGTTTAATGTTTAAATGTTGTAAAACTATCTTTAAACACACTAAAGCTCTAACACTTTCATGGTTCACTATCTATACAAATATTTCTCTCACAAGAATACAATATTAAAATTGTAGCACAAAAGCTTCAACTATATTATAACACTTTTTTTCTAATTATATTATAATTCTCTTAACTTTTAAGGCCATATACTATTTTTTATTCTAAATGTTGATATAATCACTCCTTTCCATTTATAACATAAAATGAATTTAGTAGCCTAATTTTTGCAGTCTTGTTTATTATTTCATTTGGCTAATTGGACAAGTCACTTATGAAGCTTATTATCTAACAAAATACTTTTTTTGGTTAGCCAAAGCTAACTAAACATATAAACCAATCATTTTGTTAAAAAAAATCCCCTTATATTCTCTCTTCGGTCTAAACATTCCCCTTTAATGATTCATTAGTTTAATACCTTACGTATGTTCATATATGTGAACACTTTGAAATGTTAGGAGTGACCTCTTCATATCTTAAATCATCACTTCGAGTCTTCAGTCATAAATGACATAACATTGAATAATTGTCTTCAAGTCTTTTAAGCTGAAATATGGTGTCAAACAAATCTAGAATGCTTCAAATGAACACTTCACCATTTAAAAATGTATAATTAGTCTAGTGTTATTCATTGGTTGAATGATTAAAAATGGGAGTTCTTTAAATAGATTTTACTTTAAAAACCAAAATGAGATTAAGCAAAAACCAACGTGACGGAAGGCAAGTGCACCTATCGAACAAGTAATAAAGAGGAGTAATTTTCAGACTCCGAGTGTCGAACCCACGGGGAAGAATGTTTGGATTTCTTAATTTAATTTCCAGATTAATTAGATTACAATTATCTAGGAAATTCTAAATTAATTGATTAAAAGACAAAAAGATAATATTAAATAACTATATTAGTTATGCTTCAAACCTTTGTAATTTTGAGTTATAAAATGATTTATAAAATTACTGAAAACATTAACATTGTGGAATCCAACTCTGGATAAGTGATTAATGAATTAAATGAGCTTAAAAACACATTCAGACGTAGATTAAAGTTCCTTCACGAATTTAAGACAAAGCTATGGTTACGAGTTATGCCTTTTCTCCATTTAACTTAGTTTAAAGTTTGGTTATACTTTAAATCTAGCCAATGGGCTTTAATTTCAAGAAGATGAGTTCTAGACTTATAATCTTAGACCTCTAACTCTCACAAATAATCAAAGCTTGGTCATGCATTGATTGATTTATGTTGTTTACTGATCTTTCCAACAATCTAAGTAGATTTCTCGGATCCTAGATTATTTTTCACTCTAATCTTAGTTGATCAGGCCAAAATCAGAACTTTAAGAGATTTAATAAATAAAATCAAACCTTATTACATGCATTCAAACTCTACTAAAACATTAATACACAAATCCGAAGCTGGAAAATGGATTTAAGCACACATAATCATCAAAGCATATAACATGCATCTTAAGCCACGTACTTTGATAGATCAACAAATATCAGCTGAATAAAGTAGTTTAGAAGTTAAAAAACATGTTTAGAAAGCTTCTGAACAAGTTTAAAAAACATGTTTAGAAAGCTTTTGGACAAGTCTTGAACTTCTTAACTTGATCTGGACATCAACACACCTTGAATTCCACAAGATCTAGCAAGAAAATCAAAGAACATTCAAGAATATACACATAAAAGCATGAACTTTGATTAATCCAAAAAATAGGAGAATATAAGTAATGATTTGAGTTAGAAAACCCCCTATGTTGGTTTAGAAACTCATAAATATGTCTTAGCTTCAATCTCCAACAAACAGCAACTCAAAATACACTGTAAAACTCGAATTACAAGTGTTTGAAACCTAAACTATCTAAGAAAATGTAAGCGAGAAGCAAGAGCTTCTCTAACTAGGAGTTAGATCTCAAGTCTATAGATTAATCTGTGTTTTCTCTATTTTTCATAGTTGTATGTAGACTCTAGAGACTCCCCACATGTGCTAGGAGATAGGGGAATTAATTGGAGACAAGCCAGAGTTGAGATCTTTAAGATTTGGAGCTGAAATTGTTGACTCTAGTGAATAACGACGCCCTGCCTCCCTACAACGGCACCCTTTGAGGATGCCGTTAATGGTCGAATACAGCATCCACTAACGACCCCTTATTCTTCAATCAATGGCACCCTACCAAGGGGCCATTAATGGTCAGAACAGAACTAAGAGTTTATCTTTATGATTTTGTTCCAATCTTCTTCATTAAGCTCCATTATGCAAATTAAACATATTAAGGCATTGATTTAACAATTAAGCATTGAATTATGGATCATAATTCAACAAATTAATCATTAAAACTATATCAATTTGACCCCTAACAAATAGCATTACATGCTAAGGAACAACTAGCTTAAGGCATAATCTTGGATGCTTGAATTGTGTAACTTAGAGAATTAGAATCTTAGGCTAAATTAATTAAGTTTATGTATAAATTCAATTAACATATCACCACTTATGGATTTAGCTAATAACAATTAAGGATTAAAAGCTAAATCCTAGCAACTGAAGTAGAAATTAAACCTAGGATGGTCAATCCTATGAATAAATCCCTAATTCATAGAATTAGACAAGAATTCCAACTCAATCTTAATCTAAAACACAATGCCCAATTGATTTAAAGTAAATTCTCATAACTTTAAG
>JAOXYD010011274.1:0-15131 GCA_028565735.1 Pinacopodium congolense | reverse complement strand
CAACGTCACCCTGTGAGGGTGCCGTTGTAACCCGACTTCTGGACAGTGACAACGGCCCCCTGTTCTTCAACAATGGCACCCTCGCCAGGGGGCTGTTTATGGTTAGCAACAAGAGTATTTCTTGATGTTTTTACTCCAATCTTGATCATTAAGCTCCAATCTGCAAATCAAACGTTATAGGGCATCAATTAAACATTTAAACACTGAAATAGGGGTTATAATTCAACAAATGAACCATAAAAATCAGATCAATTTGACCCCTATCCCTGACCCTTTGGTAATGGAGTTGGCGCATGGGCTAAAGGAGAGAACTGGCCCGCGTATCTGCCAAGCCCTCGTGAAGGCCTACAATCCACCTGGATCGCACCAGCCCGTGCCTTGCGCCTGGACCATGTGAGCCCACCAACCATATGCCTACACCAGCCTGCAACTCCCTCCGAACCATGCGGCCCTTCCTCCAGGCCTGACCTGCATCTACTGCTAGCCCACTCACCCAGCTGTTGGACTTGCCATTCCCACCAACAGCCCACATAAGCAATGCCAAGTCCCCTCGTTGCCAGACCCACCAGCACCCCACGCAAGCACCGCCCAATCTACTTACTGCCAGACCCACCAAACAACCCCAGCCACTCCAAGGGCAAGATCAAGACAGACCTAGAGAGGATCAATTTTCAGAAAAAAAAAATAAGAGGAGGTGCATATAGCGAGGGAGTGGACAAAAATTAAAATACAGAGAAGACGCGGACAAGGAGAAGCATAGAGGAGCAGCCGCCGCACAAAGGAGGGGAGAAGCAAAAATCAAGATAGAAGCTCCAAACCCCACACAAACAGTAACACAAAAACTTCACGAGTTCATCAAGTTTTATATTTTATTTTTAGATTTAATTTAATTTAATTTAATTTAATTATGATTTTGCATTTTCAAGAATACAGACTTGTTGAACTTATTTTTATTATTATGCGTGGCTAAAATATTTTTAGGATTTGTTGTTTGAATTATTTGAGACCCTTTGGTTGTTGATTTAATTTTTATAAATTTTTGTGTTATTTATTGAGCGTAAACCCTACAACAAATCGAGAGAGTGAATTGGGTCATTTGTGTTAGATGTATAACGAGAGTTGGCATTTAATAGACCTATAGACAACAAGGCATTGATTTATTAGGAAGAAATTTTAATAAATTAATATACTGCTTATAGGATAGAGTCATATCTAGTTAAATGTTTATGAAAGGCTTTGCATGTTGAGAGATCCCAAAGTTAATCCTAGATTATTTAATTAGTGACATTTAGTTGCATTTTAAGAAAGGGTAGCTAAAATATTAGGAAATCTTGGGCCAAATATAAATTAGATCAATTAACCAAAGGGAAACAAATAGGGATAACGACAAATCCTATTTTTAAATCTTGTTTTTCTCTGAATTTCATTTGCGTTATTGCATTGGTTGTGTTGCTTGTTGTTGCTTCCTAATTTTTACGCCTTATTTATTTCTTTTTATTTTATTTGTTTAAATTGATTTCTTGAACAAAGTGAAAGCCAAATTAATAAGGTGTCTAGATACAATTCTCATGGGATCGATATTCATTCTTTACTATAAGTACGGCCCGTATACTTGCAGTTTTGAGCGTAAAACTAGTTGTTTGTTTTATGAGCGAACAATCATCCTTTTACATTTTCTTAGTTCATAGTATATCGATGTTTAAACCTAGCTAGCTTTTGCTTAGGTTGCCAATATTAGACGTTTTTATTAGGGTTGTTTGGTTTTGAAACTTCCATTTATTATTTATTAAAATTGATCCTATAATGAAATTTCCTAATCTTTTTCTCTCCTTTTTTATGTTTTCTTTTCCTCATCTTATTTTTTAATAATTTAAGTTGTCTTTTTTTCTATTTTTAATTTGAATTGAATAATAAAATAACCAATTTTTATGCTTAAGACTAAAATTCTAGCAATTGTATGATAGTGACATTGCCTACACATTTAAAATTAAGAAAAAATTATTGCGTTTTATCATTAAGATAACCATAGGTCTTCTTGATCAAAGTTAACGAGACAATTAAATTAAGAAAAATCTCTCTAAAACTTAAGGAATATTTTTTTGTTAAAGCCACATTTTTGGTGTTGTAACCATATTTTGTAATGTACTAGAGTCAAACTTCACAAATGCCTCTACTTACAACATATTAACGCCCACATTAAATAGGGTTTTTTGGTATCACCTTGTTATTGCTTGGTCATAGATTTATCCTTTGATTGAGAAAATAAACTAAATACTCAAGATAGACTCCACCTCCTATGAAAGCTAGCCTTTGCATATTATACTTAAGCTAACTTGAAAGTCATGACCATCTCATCTTTTAACCGTTAATTTTCATCACAAATTTGAATTTAGTTTTGTAACTCTATCATACAACCTAGTCACCGTTCCCTTTAATAGATACCATTTCATGGTTAGCTCATAATACTAAGAAGAGAAGCCATCAATCTATAATTTTCTTAATGTTGAACTAAAGGAGGTTCTACTTTATTTTGATGGTAACAAAACAAATTTATTACTAATGTTTATTATGTTTAAGTGTGTTAAAATATAGATGTATGGAAAAAATAAGAATGAATTTGTTTAATAACTCTTAGAGTTTAAGAAGAGTTTATAAAGGTCATATGAATATCATATATAAAGACTCAAAGTTTTTAAACACCAAATCAATAGTGGTATAGGTCTATTTATGTAAATTTTTATTACAGGTTTTGCTTAGATTTCTTTGGTTATTTAATAGGCTCATTCATTCAGATTTTGCATACATTATTTAGAATATGCATATAAGATTGCATAATCGAGAGGTATTATATTTGTTTGACATATATGTGTATGAAAATCTTCTTGATGTATAAATATGCTACTCATGACAACATAATGTCACGGGCTTGGTCTTGGTCCCATGACAATAAGCATGAGTGTTTTTGGTTAAGTGTGTAATAAAATGAAATTGAAAGTGATAAGATTGAATGAATATAATTTATAAAAGTTGTATGATTAAGTATGATTGTTTCAATTTTTTATAATTAAGTGTTTAAATTACATTACTGTTAGCCTTATATGACACCTAAGAGGGGTGAATTAGGTACTAAAAATTTCTTCTAATTTGAGACTTAATCTTACTTAAACAATTTATTATAAATGTGGAAGCTAAACAATAATATAATTCACCAAATTAAACAATAACAACAAATTAAATAAATAAGTAAATGTAAAGAGTAAGGGAAGAAGGACAAAGATGATTTATCCTAATTCGGAGAAGTCCACTTGCCCCTATATCTAGTCCTCAACACTACTTGTTCATATTTTTACACTATTGCAACAAAAAATTCAACGTTAGAAATACAATTCTTGTTCAAGGCTTAAGAATAACTTCTAACTCTTCCTTTCAAGGCTAAGGAATAACATACCAGTCCCTTTTCTCAAGTTAAAGGATAACCTCATAACACTCTTCTTTTATGGCTCAAAAATAGCTCTCATATAAATACACTCACAATACAAGCACCCTTCTCATACAAGCATCTTATAAAAATTGTTACCCTTGACTCACCAAAGTGTATAAAGACTCATTATAAACTTGTATATGAAAATGCAACAAAATACTCACATAAATACTATACCATAAAAAATATTGTACCAAAACTCACAAGATACTCAAGATTTTCAAACACTTTATAAGATTGATTTCAATGCTTCTTCTTACAAAAGACCACATAAACAACAAATATTTATACCCATCTTATGGCATACTAGCAACTTATAGCCGTTGCAAAACTAGCCGTTTATAGTTGTTGCAAAAATTGGCCGTTATAACAATTGTAAGAACTAGTTGATATAAAAACTAGCTCTACATAATGTTCTGTTGCATTTTCGCTAAGATCAGTTGATTGATGTCGAATCAATTGATATGCACACATCAATCAACACTAGCTAGGTCAGGTTTTTCGACCTAAATTAGCCCAAATTAATCCAAACTTAGCGTAAATATTAACTTGATCCAATCTAACATATTTTAACTCAATCCAATTAATACTAAATATTTTTAATACATTTCACATAATTTCACAAACATAACACAATTAAATTCTCAAATCTTCCAAATTTCTTTAAAATTTTAGTCTTAGCTTAACATTAAATCACATATATAACCAATATTTCAATACATATAATTTTAATTCAAGAAAAATTAAACCAAATCACAATTTCATACAACATATATGACTTACTCTTAAGTCATACCTATTTAATCAATTTACCAAATTATTTATTCATTCATTCAAATCTTAACTAATTTAATTATCACATACTCGTGAAATACCAAACATGCATTCATTCATTCATACATCAAAAGGATTTTCACACATATCAAACACATACAACAGCTCTTGAATATACATCCTATATGAAAATACTAAATATGAATGCATATGCATGATTGAGGCCTTTCAACACTATGGTTAGATCATGAGAAAAATTACACAAACATACACATAACAATCTATCGAATTCTACTCTTGAACTTGATCTTCTCTCTTCAATCTTCATGTTCATCTTTAATGCTTCTCTTATCATCAAGATGGTATTCAACTTCATCTTTCTTTAACACAAACTCTTAAACATGCTCTTAAACTCTAAGGCTCCACAACCATTCACTTTAAATCTTCACCATACACTTCAAGACTTATTTTGTTCAAACCTATCTTTCACACAACAGACTCCACAAATACATTAGTAAAAAGAAACTTAGTTATTATTAAAACAAAAGTGGAACAAATATAGTTCAATAATCTCCCATCTTTTTATGATGACAAAACAATATGATGTTAGATGCACATAGCAAGCAAAATATACAACCAAACTAATCAACACATACATAAAAACATCATATGCAAACACAACAAACAAAAAAAATATAATTTTCCACCCCTTTCTAATATCACATCTACCATTCTCTCCTTGTTTTAGTCATAAAAAATATATATCTAATTACAAAAAGGTACAACGCTCGAATACCAATACAAAAAAAATCATACACGAAAAGCATAATGCTATAATACTAATATATAAATATTAAACATGTAAAGGATACACACATCTTCTCCCTTTATACTAAATATATGTCACAATTCAATTTTCAAGAACATGCCAAAAACATAAAAAATAACTTTCAAATTCAAATGATGTTTTTAGAAACTTTTCTTTCAATAGTTCAACTCAAGATATCGTGTCACAGATATTCAAAAGAGGGATAAAATCAATTGAATCTCATTTCAAAAATTATCAAACATATCATCATAAAAAATGATAGCAATTGTTATTAAAAAGAGATTAATACTAAAAAATCACACACTTGATACCAAACTTGTTGAAAAAAGACTCATTTATACCAATAATTAAAAAAAAAGATAATGATTGTTAGAAAATAAAACTTGAAATCAATTATTGATGTTATTCTTTATAAAAACCAATTTTCAAAATAAGATATCATTTATTAAAAAAAACCATCAATCTACACCAATACTTGATACCAATTTTTTAAAAATGACTTATCGATACCAATTGAAATAAAAAAAATAAACTAATAATTTATATCAATCAATTACAACAAGACAAGTATCATAATAGCAATTTTTAATAATACCCAAAACAAACAAGTAGTAGCAACGCAAAGAATATAACTTAGCAATTCAAAAGGAATACTCCCCTTTTATACATAATTGAAACTAAATAATTAACTAAAAATTAACCCCACAATATCATACAAGATGCAAACAATCTCATTATACCAATTGAATTTCTTCATACTCGTGATAACCCCAAAGTTCTCAAATTCATCAAAACTCTAAACTTTGACTAACTCTCCCTAAGTTAATCAAAATCATGCACTAGTTTTCAAGAATTTACAAATTTCAATTTTTAAATGACTTTAAAAGTCTCACCTATGTCTCTCCCTAAATTCATGTATTTTCGAAATCAAACTTCTATATATAATGCATGATGGAAATCATATCACATTTCAATTCCATTATCATAAACATCATTGAAACACAAATACATTCATGCATTGACATTTCAAATAAAACATAGAGTAAACATATGAAATGGATAAACAATTGCTACATTATACATTCAAGACAAAATTCAAAATCATCATATGAGACTCTCCTTTCATAATGAATTTTAAAAATATGCATTACACCCCTTTGTAAAAATTGAAACATTGTAAAAATTCAACAAATTCAACATTTCAGAAAAGAAAGATCAAATAACTTAATATTTAAATCATATTCAATTCAATAATCAAATATCATGCTCCACTTAATTATATGCATAATGCTCCAATACCACAATTTTCAATTCTTGATGGCAAAAACATCAAACATCTTTTATGATTTTGAAAACCATTTCTAGAACCCAAATTCCATCAATTTCTTTACAAAACTCATGAATTTTAAGAAAGTTCATGCAATTTGGAAGATTTCAATACTCCTTAAGATAGAAATCTCATATCATCATCTAATAAGTTCAATAACGTGCTTAATATGAATAAACTAAGATCTAAATGCAATGTCATGAATTTTCAAAATAAAGCCTTAGGGGATTTCAAACATTTATAAAATGCACAATGTTTATAATTGAAAATTTTAATGCATTATGACTTTCAAAACTTTCTTTTTAAACTAATGCATGGAGGAAATTTATCAAAAACATCAAACCTTAGTAAAAAATTTTGTAAATAGAAATCCTCCATATTTTATAAAATTTATAATCTCCCCCTCAATGAAAGCAATTTTTGTAAAAATGTGAAATATAATTTTTTTAAAATATGAGAGGGATCAAAATTCCCAAAATCATTTTGATTGAAACATGCTCAAAATGCTTTTACATACTTCATTATCCAAAATCTAATGCAACATGAAGTCAAAAATTTTTTATAAAATGATTAATCAATCAAAAAGCACTTAATAAGGAAGATTAACCTATAAACATTCATTAAGATATAATTTTCAATTTTCGTAAACATGCAAAATCTAATCATGAAGAAATGTCATGCATAAGACTCTTTAGCCAATTAGAATAACTTACTCAATAAAAGGAAGAATCATATGGATGAATTCATAATTTAATGTAACTTTAAATTTTCAAGGCATTTAAATAAGCAATCATCATTCGAAATATTAAATAAGAAAATGCTCTACATGTCCAAAATGTTCACAAAAATGACAAGAGTGCACGTAATCTATATGCATTTCTATGAACATCCCTGTTTTAAAATGATTGAAACTTCTAATTTTATCATATAAATGATAATGGGGTCTAATTTTGTTCATATATGAATTTCTAAGTCTAAAAATTTTTCTTTTATGAAATTTTTACCAAAAATATGCATGAGATACATTTAATGGCCTATGATGAGAATAATACACATTTCTAGAAACATTCATACGAGTATGAGGGGTATGTGAAATGTAAGGGCCAGGTGCATTATGTGATTTCTATACATTTGTATGGAAATGATGTCTATTTTTAGGCAAAGGCATATTATTTCTATGTGATGGTCTTGATGCATACATAAATGCATGATTATTATTCATATGATGAGGGCTAGATAATGAAGGCCTAGAAACATTTTTAATGGATAGCATAATTTCTTCTTCTTATAAGTTCTTTCCTTTAACAAATTTAGTCATAGTAGCGGAGGGTCTATTGTCACTTATATATCCTAAACTATGTCTATCACTTGTAATCTTTAAGGCTCCTAACATTGATTTAAACTTCTCATTCAAAATTTTCATTCCCTTTGGTGAAACTAGATGGTAAGATCTTAAGGGATTCTACTCCTTTCTTAATGATGCATTTTCGTCTCTCATTTTAAGCTCACTACAATGCACATTAATCAATTCTAATTTATTTCTTACTAATTTCCCATTTACTAATTTTGTAGGGACTTGATGGCTTTGTATCACTTTCAACCATAAGTCTATACTTTTACATTTCATGAAATGTTTAATTTTAAATTTTCAAATTATCTCCATTAAAAAAAGGAGGTATTATTAAATTAAGTGCCAGGATCTTTACTCACTAATTTGTTAGAATGAAACCAATGTGAGGCCTAGGCTTTGATACCAATTGGTAGTCCTATATGGCACCTAAGAAGGAGATGAATTAGGTAATAAAATTTTCTTCGAAGTTAAAACTTAATCTTACTTAACCAATTTATTATAAATGTGGAAGCTAAACAATGGTTTAATTAACCAAATTAAACAATAATAATAAATTAAATAAACGCGTAAATGTAAAGAGTAAGGGAAGAAGGACACAAATGATTTATCCTAGTTTGAAGCGATCCACTTGCCTCTATGTCTAATCCTCCACACCACTTGTTGATATTTTTTTACTAATGTAACAAAAAATACAACGTTAGAAATACAATAATTTTTTAAAGCTTAAGCATAATCTTTCACTCTTCCTTTCAAAGTTATATAATAAACTATCACTCCCTTTTCTAAGACTCAAGGATAACCTCACAACAATATTCTTTTATGGCTCAAGAATAACTCTCATACAAATACACACATAATATAAGAACCCTTGTCATATAAACACCTTATAAAAATTGTCACTCTTGAATCATTAAGGTGTATAAGGGCTCATTATAAACTTATATATGAAAATTTAATAGAAATACTCACAAAATATGATACTCATATGAAATACTATACAAAAACTCACAATATACTCAAGATTGCTCAAAAAATTTATAAGATTGATTTCAAAGCTTCTTCTTATCAAAAACCACAAAACAACAAATATTTATACCCATCTTAAAGCTTATTAATTGTTTATAGCCATTAAAAAACTATCTTTTTATAACCGTTATAAAAACTAGTCATTTATAGCCCTTATACAAACTAACCGTTGTAAAAACTATCCGTTATAAAAAATTAGCCATTATAAAAACTAGTCGCTAAAAAAACTAGCTGTTTATAATGTTCCAATGCATTTTCACTGAGATTAGTCAACTGATGTCTGGTCGATTGACATGCACACATCGGTCAGCCCTACCTAGCTTAAGTTCTCTAGCCTAAATTGGCCCAAATTGATCCAATCTTAGCCTAAATATTATCTTAACCCATTCCAACATATTTTAAATGAATCTAATTAATAAAAAAATTTCTTAATAAATTTTAGATAATTTCATAAACTTAACATAATTAAATTCATCCAATTTACCAAATTTCCTTAACACTTTAATCTAACAAATATCATAGTTTAACATTTAATCATATAAATAACCAATATTCCAATATATATAATTTTAATTAAAAAATTAAACCAAATCACAATTTCATATAACATACATGACTTACTCTTAAGTCATACCAATTTACCTAATTATTCATTCATTTAAACCTTAACTAATTGAATTATCACACATACTCATATAATACTAAACATGCATTCATCCATACATCAAGAGGATTTTCACTCACATTAAACACATATATAACCTCTTGATTATGCACCTTATATATGCAAATACTAAATATGAATGCATATGAATGATTGAGCCCTTTCATCATTATGGTTAGATTAAGAGAAAACTTACGCAAACATACTCATAACAACCTATTAAATTCTACTCTTAAACTTGATCTTCTCTCTTCAATCTTCAAGTTCATCTGCAATGCTTCTCTTATCATCAAGATAGTCTTTAATTTCATCTTGCTTTAACACAACTCTCAAACATTCTTTTCAGCTCTAAGGCTCCACAACTATATAGTTAAAGTCTTCACCATACACTTCAAGACTTGTTTTCTTCAAACCTATCCTTCACACAATAGACTTCATAAATACATTACTTAAAAAAAATAAAAACTTTATCATCATCAAAACAAAGGTGGAACCAACCCTTAGTTCAACAATTAGAAAGTGTAAGAATGAGTTAGAAATTATTTTAAATTAGATTAAATGTGTTTTAATCAAGTTTTGTATGTTTCAGAGAATTAAATGATGGTACATAGTAAAATCACTATTATTCATTGTTTAAGTCTCTTTAACAGTTAGTTTAATAAACAGTTAAATAGAATTATATAGTAAATCACTATTAACAGCTATTTAAGTTCCTAAAAGACACTATAACGGTTAGTTTTAATGAGAAAAGTTGATAATTTTTATTACAACATTACAAGAATGCTGGTTAATGATTATGGGATGATTTTTGGCTATAAATAGGTGTTTGTAGTAAGTTTTTATCATCTAATAAGATTCTAAACATTCTTAAAAGTGTTCTTGAGCATTCAAAGCTATGTTTTTGTAGTTTTTGTGAAGTAGTGTATTTTTATGAGGCATTTGTGAAGCATTCATTATGTAAGGGTGTGTGATCTTCTTTAAAACACAAAAGTAAGCTTAAGTGAATTATTTTTTAAGAAATTTTTATGAGAAAGTGAGGTTATTCTTTAACCTAAGAAAAAAGAGGAAAGATTATCTTTTAGCCATAAAAAGGAACTTGTGATATCTAACATTATATTTTTTGTTGTAGTAATGCAAAAATCTCAATAAGTGGTGTTGGAGATCAAACGTAGGGGAAATTGGACCGTTTCAAACTGGGATAAATTGTATTGTGTCTCTCTTCCCTTGGTATTTTACTTTTATTGTTTAATTTATTGTTATTGT
Organism: Pinacopodium congolense; assembly: GCA_028565735.1. Classification (NCBI taxonomy): domain Eukaryota; kingdom Viridiplantae; phylum Streptophyta; class Magnoliopsida; order Malpighiales; family Erythroxylaceae; genus Pinacopodium; species Pinacopodium congolense. The sequence goes on along the minus strand of JAOXYD010011274.1, from coordinate 4,416 downwards.
TTAATTTTTTGAATTAGAAGTATTGTTTAATTTTTTCATTTTATAAAATTCGTAAACTTATGATTGTGTAACTTAAAAGAAAATTTTAAACACCTAACTTACTCCCCTCTTAGGTTCCATATAGGTATAATAATTGGTATCAAAGCCTAGGTCTCATTATTTTTATAAATCTAGTGATTTAGTAAGAAAAAATCATATGGCACATATAATGAATAACTTTGCTTCATCAATTAGCATAGAAGGATAAAATACATATAGAGCATCCTACTTTGATAGAAATAAATAATTGTATTAAAAGACTAGGATTAGATTTTTTTATGGACGAAAGTATAGATCTATGGCTTATGGTTTCACAAAGACTACTATGCCTTCCAAACCCGTAGTAAATGAATTGGTGCTGAAGAAAGAAAATGAATTAGATAATAAAGAAAAGAAATTAATCTCTTTAAATAGTAAATCTATGCATATTATATACTTTGCACTAAGTATGGAAGAATTTAATAAAATTTCTATTTGCAAAATTGCATATGATATTTGGCACACACTAGAAAGTACATATGAAGGTTAAATCAAGTAAAGAGACTAAAATTAACATGCTTACTCGTCAGTATGAACTTTTAAAAATATTTCATGATGAAAATTTTTCTACTATATATGCTCATTTTAATAATATTATTAGTGCATTAAAGAATCTACCTAGACAAATTTGAATGTTGAATTCATTAGGAAGATTTTAGGTCTCTACCAAAGTCATAGGAACCTAAAGTGACTGCCCAAGAACCAAAAGACCTTAATGTTCTCCCTCTCAATGAACTCATTGGATGAACAAGAAGTGAAAGACCTTAATGTTCTTCCTCCTGAAGAGCTTATTGGATCATTATTAACATATGAGATGATGTTGAAGGAGACTCAAGTAGAGGAAGCTGCATCTAGAAATAAAAACATAACATTCAAAGCTACAAGAAAGGAAGGAGAAGAAACATTCACACTCATCACAAGAGGTCTAAGGAAGCTTATACAAAGGAAGGCTCTCATCCATAAGAAAGAAGGTAAGTACTCTTCTAAAAATAAATTTTCTAACATAACATCTTCTAAATGTGGTTAAAAAGGTCACTTGATGTCACATTACCCACATCATCAATAAGATGAAAAGAAATTGAAGAAAGAAAGAAGGAAAGGAAGGAAAGAAGAAAGCACTAAAGGTGGGATGGACTAAATCAAGCGATTCTGAAAAAGAAGAAGTTGCAAATGTTTGCTTCTTGCTGCTTAAAAAGGTAAGTTCTTCCCACTCTTATGATAGTGAAAGTAAATTTGATGTTGAATATACATATGCAGAACTGCTAGAGTATATGGAAGATTTGGTTAAGAAAAATAAAAAATTGTATGATAAAGATAATTAATCTTTGAAAATTTTAAATGACTATAAGTTAGAAAATAAAGAACTTAGGAAGGACTTAGACTCAATTAATAAAGATAATGATGAATTAGTAAATGGAAATGTAGCCTTAAAGAAAAAGGTTGAATCCCTTAAAGAATCACATGAGAAATTTACTAAGGGAAATGACAAATTAGAGACAATGCTAAGTGTTCAAAAAATAGGAAATGAAAAATATGGTTTAGGGTATAGTAATGAAAATAGAGCATTTACTAACAATATAATTTTCATAAAGGGAAAGAACTTAGAAAATGAATGTGACCTTAAACTATTCAAAGTGCATTTATAAGTAAACCTCAAACTAGGCAATATGCTTACATATAAACTTTAAGACCTAGGAATTTTCCACAATGTCGATTTAGTGATATAAGACCTTTCGCTTAACCTAGGAACAAATTTTTGATGAAATAATTGTTGTAGTCCAAGAAATGGTTATGCATTTAGGACTTACTTTTTTTCTTTTTTTGCACATGTTGTGGTTATCATGGACATGCATCACATTTTTATTATGATATAATTAGAGATATTTCACTAAGAGGTAGATATAGGTGCATAAATAACATTCAAGGACCCAAGATGATATGGGTTCCTAAATCTATATGAATTATTATTTTTTAGGTCATAAAGAAGAAAAAAAATGGTATATGGTTAGTGGATGTTCAAGGCATATGACCAATGATCCTTCACAATTCAACTCATTCAGACATAAGGTTGGAGGATCTATCACATTTGGTGAAAATGCCAAGGGTAAGGTAATTGGCGTTAGAAATTTTGGTAAGTATGATTGTCCTTTAATTGACAATGTTTTACTTATTGAACGATTGAAATATACTCTTTTAATTATAATTCAATTATGTGATAAAGATCATAAATTATGTTTTATAGGAAATGAATGTGTAGTTTCAAGGATTAACGAAGGTAGTATTGCTTTCTTAAGAAAAATAGAATGGAACATTTACATTTTTTATTTAAATGATATGACTAACCATTGAAACAAGAGTTTGGTTTCTTTAAGTGAATGTGCTTGGATTTGGCGTAGATAACTTGGTCTTGAAAGTATGGACCTTTCATCATAACTAAATTACAAGTAACTTATTAATGGACTTCCAAGCATGAGATATGAAAAAGATTAAATTTGTGTAGCATGTCAAATAGGAAAATAAATAAGAATCTCATTTTTAGGCAAGAAATTGGTAACCTCTTTTAAACCTTTTGAACTTCTTCATATGGATTTATTTGGTCCCACTAAAGTAGTTAGTATAGGTGGTAAGTCAAATACATTTTTTATTATTGATTACTTTAGTAAATTTACATGGGTTTTGTTTTTAAGTTCAAAAGATGAATATTTTAAGCCTTTTCTAATTTTTGCTAAGAAAATTCAAAATGAAAAAGGCATATTTATTACATTTATTAGGAGTAATCGTGATAGATAATTTGAAAATTCCTTGTTTGATTCTTTTTGTGATGATTATGACATTTTGCATAATGTTCTACACGTAGGACTCCCCAACAAAATGGTGTAAAATAAAGAAAAAAACATGACTTTACAAGAAATTGCTAGAATTATGATTAATGAGTAAGAATTATCCAAGTATTTTTGGGCCAAAGCTGTTGCATGTGCATATCATATCGTTAATACGGTTAATATATGACATAAAATGGATAAAATGACTTATGAAATTTAGAGCGATAGGAAACCCAAAATCATTCATTTTAGAGTGTTTGGTTATAAGCTTTATATTTTAAATACTAGGGATAGTTTAGAAAATTTTGATTCTAAAAACAATGAAGGGATATTTTTAGGATATTCTTTTACTAGTAAGGCATATAGGGTATTTAATAAAAAGAACTCATGTAGTAGAATAATCTATGCATGTTATTTTTAATGAGACTAATCCTATTGAGAAAAGAAAGTTTTGAGGATGATGATATAGATTTGTCGAAGGACTTAAAGAAGCTATCATTTGAAGAAAAACATGAAGGAGAAACCTCATAAGGTCTAATTGTTAATCCAAAGGAAGAAAGGAAGGATGAAGAGCTATTAAGATATTAGAGATAGAAGAAGGATCATTCCCTCTAGCCTAATAAGTAGTGATGTTCAACAAGGGGTAACTGCTTATTCTCATTTTAAAAATTTATCGCATCTTGCTTTTATGTATAAAATTGAACCTATGACTATTAAAGAAGCCTTAGTTGAAAAAAATTAGATTTTAGCTATGAGTGGAGAATTGAATCTATTTGAAAGAAACAAAGTTTGGATTTTAGTACCTAAGCCTAAAGATGATCTCATAATAGATACTAAATGGGTGTCTAAGAACAAACAAGATGAACAAGGAAATATAATTAGAAATAAGGCAAGATTAGTTGCTAAGTGTTTTATCCAAGAAAAAGGAATAGATTCGAAGAAACCTTTTCCTTTATAGCAAGATTAGAAGCCATTAGACTTTTACTTGCATTTGTGTCTTATATAAGTTTAAACTTATTTCAAATGGATGTTAAAAGTGCATTTTTTAATGGTTTTATATAAGAATAAGTTTATGTTGACCAATCCTCTGGTTTTGAAAGATATGATGTACTTGAGCATGTTTTTAATTATCTAAAACGTTATATGGTTTAAAAGAAGTACCTAGAGCATGGTATAACAAATTAAGAGCATTTATACTTGTAAGTCCTATGGAACCCAAGAGGGGGGGGTGAATTGGGTATTAAAAACTTGTAGCAAACTCAAAACTAACAACCTAATTCAATTGGAAAACTAAATTCAATCACTAAACCACAATTCAACCTAATATGGAATGTCAATGCCAATGTAAAAAAGAATGTAATAAGTGAGTTAAGAGATGGATACAAGGAAATTTTTTAAGGAAGTTCACCTACCCCAAAGATAGGCTACGTCTCCCTTCTAACTACTTGTTGGATGATATACTAATCAATCAAAAACAAGTACAATCTTTTTCAAGGTAAAGAGTAACCTTTACAAT
>JAOXYD010011263.1:0-15131 GCA_028565735.1 Pinacopodium congolense | reverse complement strand
GTTTAGGGATTGGATTTCACAGGGCCATTCCAATCTTCCTCAAGTAATTCTTATATATTGGTTAGAGTTGATTATGTTTCCAAGTGGGTTGAGGCTATAGCTACCCTAACCAATGATGGTAAGGTCGTACAAAGATTCATCAAGAAGATCTTCAATAGATTTGGAGTGCCTAGAGCGATCATAAGTGATGAAGGGAGTCATTTTTGCAACAAACCTTTTGAAGCTCTGTTAAAAAGGTACAATGTGCATCACTGAGTGGCGACTCCTTACCACCCTTAAACCAGTGGCCAAGTGAAAGAGGTGAACAGAGAGTTAAAGAAGATTTTGGAGAAGGTAGTGAGCACTTTGAGAAAGGATTGGGTTTGAAGCTAGATGACACCTTATAGGTTTATAGGACAGCTTTAAAGACACCCATAGGTACCATACCATATCGACTTATGTATGGCAAGGCTTGCCATTTACCATTGGAGTAGGAGCATTAGGCCTATTGGGCAGTAAGGAAGTTAAACATAGATTGGAAGCGAGCAAGTGAGAAGATATTATTATAGCTTGATGAATTGGAAGAGTTGAGATTTGATGCTTATGAAAATGCCAAGTTCTACAAGGAAAGGGTAAAGAAGTGGCATGATGCTCACATCAAGAAGAAGGAGTTTAAGAGCGGGGACTTGGTGCTTTTGTTTAATTCACGACTTTAGTTATTCCCTAGAAAGCTCAAGTCAAGATGGAGTGGTCCCTTCAAGGTTATTGAAGTGTTTCCCCATGGAGCTTTGGAGTTGGAAAATGATAAGGGTAAAGCATTCAAGGTTAATAGGCATCGGTGCAAGTTATACTTAGGAGGGGCATTCTCACAAGAAAGGGAAGTCATCTCGTTCATGTCATCTACTCTCTTATGATTGCATGTGGAATGGTCAAGCTAATGACCTTAAATTAGCATGTTTGTTTTTAATTTGTTTGTTTTTATGTTTAGTGTTGTTTTGCTTTAAGTTGATCGTATTTAGTTTGCTTTTGAATTTGTTTTGATCTTAGCTTGTTTTTCTTTTTGATCTCTTGTTGTTTAGGTAACTTGGTGAAGCTTGAAGATTTGTTGTGCATCCTAACTTCTTGGAGGACCAAAGGAAGAGAGATGTCCTACATCTTGGGATTAACAAACACCACCATAAGCCATTCTAACCCTTAATCTCTTTGTTTTTTATTTTGATGTGTGTTTATTGAGTTTTGTTGTTCTGCTTTCCACATTGAGGAAAATGTGTTGGTTAAGTGTGGAAAATAGTTTTTGCATGTGTTTGCATTGTTTGTATGTTTTTTAGGATGAATGTTTTAGACATATTAGGGTGTTATTTTGTGTTTGTTTTGTGTAAGCAATGGAACCACACTTGAATCATTTTGGTTAGTGTTGCCATGAGATTCTATCATGCTATTTGGAATGAGATTGAATGCATGCTTGAACTCATATTAGGCTACTTGAGTAGAGAGTGAACCATGTTGAATGATAAAAAGCAGTTGGTTGCATAAGCTTACTCAGAACTTGACACTTGAGCAATGAGGTAGTGTAGAGATGCATAATGAATTTTCATTTGAGACAATGTGAGGAAGGAGCCTATATGACTCCATCTATAATCATTTTATTTCTTTGTATGTGTGATGCTTCCTTAGGTTATTACCTTCAGATGTTGCTTTGAATAGGTTTGAGTCTACTGGATGCATGCTTAATAGAGACGATTAAGGCTATTTTTGTGTTAACCCTTGGCTTAAATGACATACCTTTTATTATCCCTTACTTCCCCCATTGAGCTTTAACACTTTTGTTTCTTAAAAACACCCCATTTTAAAACCCAAAACCCCATTAGCCTAAACATTCACATGCTTAGTATAGTATTAAGTGATGCATTAGTTAGGATTTTCAGCTACATTTTTTTAGACGAGTTTAGCGATATTATTACTCTTTGAACACATTTCATGTAGTTAATGTTTTGTTTATTATTTCGTTATTATTGTTCAAAAAAAGAAATAAAACAATAAAATAAAACAATAAAAGAAAAAAAAAGAAAAAAAGAAAAGAAAAAGGAATAACATTTAGTAGCATCAATAAGTTTTGAGTAGTAGTGTTATTCATTTGTATATCTTAGAAGTTTATCTTTGTCATCCCTTGTGCACTTGATACTTTAGGAATGCTTGTGATGAACCCTTTAACCCTTTTTAACCCACCTTAACCTTAACCTTAACCCTATTACAACTTAAAACAAAGTCCTTATGATCTATTTTTAGTATATAATCATTGTGGAGAAGAAATGATGTATTAGCAAGCTTATGATAGCGTAGTTTCCTATAGGAAGTTTGAGCAAAACACTAACCTGAATACATTTGAGGGAAATGAGTGAAATCATAAGGAAGATTCATTTTGCATTTATGCTTATCTTTGAGAAATGGTTTCATAAGTTGAGTTTGCTTATGCACATTAATGAAAAGTAGTAATGATATATGTGTTACCTTGATACCTGAGTTGGCTAAAGTCTATGGGATTGCATCCAGGATCTTTATGACAATGAAGTGATGGAATTGATTGGTTGTGTTTGGATTTTCTTGAGGATAAGCAAAGTTTTAAGTATGGGGAAGTTGATAATTGTGTTTTAGTATGTGTTTTTCTAGGTGTTTTGCATGCGTTTATTTCATAATAGGTTGTTTTTATTGTGTTTTAAGATTTATTTTGTGTGTTTTGATAATCTTTGTTAGTGTTTTTTTGTGTGTTTGATATTAATTTAGAGTAAGTTTTGATCATTTAAGTGTTTTTATTTTTGTTTTGTATTTAATTATTTAATTATTAATTTTGGGTTAGAATTAAATTTTATTAGTGTATGTATTTATTGTGTAGGATAAATTGAAGTTAGAAGAAAAAAATAGAAGAAGCTTGCAAGAAGATTGAAAATTGAAGATTGAAGAAGGAGTTAAGCTTTTAACCAAGTATAACTTGGAAAATTACACGAATAGAGGCAAGTCATTTGCATGAATTTGCATGGATTTCACCTTGATGTTGATGTTGATGTTACTGGAGAAAGCTTTCCCGGGTAGCTAAAGTGCACTCAACTAGATGACAAAAACACTTGACTAACCACTCCATCTTTGACACATGCTTTGACCTAGTCAAAGGCTTTCACCAAAGTTTCATTTTTGTTGGTGCTGGAGGGAGAAACACCTACTCTAAGTCCATCTGGATTCAACCCACTTACCATGCTCACCAACCACTTATACATGTTGCTGGAGAGAATGGACTGGCGATAGTTCATTAACTCGTTGGACAAAGCCCATGTACGCATGGGGCATGGACTAGGGGAGAACTCGCCAGAGATAGCACTTGTCAAGCTTATTAATGTGAACCTGAGTCCATGCTTCAAGTGAGAGTCCATGCTACAGGCGAGATAGGCTGGAGCCGTATCCAGTAAAACCCATGCACCCAGTAGCTGCAAAAATTAAAAAAACAAAGAACAGAACAACCTAAGACACATAAAAATAAAAGGAGAGACAAACTTAGCAGTGGAGGCTTCGGAGAGAATAAATAAAAAGAGGCAGATAGAAGCAGAAATAGAAGAAGAGAGAAGCGAACAGACAAAAACAAAGAGGAGAAGCAGATTTTGGACAACACACTCCAACAACCATAGCAAGTGAGATTTGGCAAGGGACAGGAGAAAAATAGCAGATAAAAGCTTCATTTCCACGCACTAACTTCAAGAGTTCATCAAGTTTTATATATTTTTATATTTATTTTATGATGTTTTACATTTTTAAGAATATAGACTTCATTGAACTTATTTTTATTATTATGAGTGACTAAAATATTTTGAGGATTTGCTGTTTGAATTATTTGGTACCCTTTGGTTATTGATTTAATTTTAGGAATATTTGTATTATTTATTGAGCTTAAACCCTACAACAAATCGAGAGAGTGAGTTGGGTAATTTGTGTTAGATGTAAATGAGATTTGGCATTTAATAGACCTATAGATAACAAGGTATTGATTTATTAGGAAGAGATTTAGATAAATTAATATGCTGCCTATAAGATAGCTTTATATCTAGTTAAATGTTTAGGAAAGGCTTTGCATATCAAGAGATCACAAAGTTAATCATAGATTATTTAATTAGTGACATTTAGTTGCATCTTGAGAGAGGATAGCTAAAATATTAGGAAATCTTGGTCCAAATACAAATTTGATCAATTAACCAAAGGGAAAAAATTAAGGATAACAACAAATTCTATTCTTGAATCTTGATTTTCTCCAAATTTTCCTTTTCTGTGTTGGTGATTGGTTGTATTGCTCGCTTGTGCTTCCAATTTTTCTGCATCTTATTTATTTCTTTTTATTTTACTTGTTTAAATTAATTTCTTGAACAAAGTGTAAGCCAAATTAATAGGGTGTCTAGATTCAATTCTCATGGGATTAATATCCGTTTTTTACTATGACCCGTATACTTGCAGTTTTAAGTGTAAAACTCATAGTTTTAGTTTTACAATTAATTAATCAACATACTCCTCATGGGGATTGGAATAGAATCTTGGATTTGAGTTGTCGATATAGAAATGATCTATTAAGAGATTGAACTTTTTTCAAAATAGTTTTTTCTTTCACAACTTATGGTATATAGCTGGAAAGGAATCAACGTGCATTTACTAATCAAAGTAGATTGAAGGAATCCTTGCTAGCTAACATGGTAGATTTAGTTCACTTGCACCTAATTTACTATTCCATTCAACTTACGTATGGTGAGGTGGTATGACAAAGATGGAACTACCCGCAAGACTCAATTACTAGCAGTTATATTGATGTATGGCCTATGGGAAATGATTTAAGCCAGGTTACTATCGAAAGGCTTAGGTTTAGCAGGAACTACACACACTATGGTGGGGAAAGCTTAAGATCACCTTGCTAGAAATTACATAAAATATGCCATTACCTCTACAAGCACGTGTATAAAGCTAAAATTACTAGATTGGAAAAGAATAGGAGTATCATTATCCTTGTAGCATATTCACTGGCACTCTCTGCAAAGTAAAGGATAGATGGAGGTTTGTCCACATACAAGTGGCTACTAGGAAGTTGGCACCATTTTTTAATTTTTGAATGAATAGAGAAAAGGGATAAGAGAACATGCACCTAACCTTCCAACACTAAGTGCCTTACTAGACAGTCATTGCTACTTTTCCATCCCCTAGGCCACCATCTCCATTTTGTGAATTGGTGATGTATGCTCTGGATATATAATTGGATAATCTTCGATGAGGGATGGGATTTCCATTTAGATTTATTCTCCTTTGGGTGTTTGTGGCTTTTTGATCTCTTTTACCATATGTGAGGCCTTGGCTTTATATAAACCATATAACTTTTTCCATTATTAAAGTTATTATTTAATTATTAAAAAAAGTTGTCTTACTTTGACCACCCAAAGTGTCTATGAGATCTCATAACCAAAACTAAAGATGAATGCATAATACACCCAAGGAACACTCCCTAAAATCACCACTTTCATTTAATTTGATTTCTACACAACACATGTATGAAATTGATTCACTTGGGATTTAATAGGATGCATAAACACACTCTAAAAACATATACTTATAGGCTAAAATGCACGAACTTGCCATAAACCTTTAATATTCATTAATAATCAATAAATATAAACTTTTTTGTTAAAAAATAGTCATTATATAAGGGGTTTTTTAGTCTGTTATTGGTTTTAACTTTTTTTAAAATATTTTTTAAACAAAAAAAATGATAAAAACAATGCCAAAAAATCAGTAAAAAACAAAAATTAACAAAAAAACACAGGAATCAATAAAAACACACAGAAACTAATGAAAACTCATAAAACTGGTAAACATTATTTTCATTGGTTTCCATGTTTAGGAAAAAGAAAATAGAAAATCAAAACAGAAAGTTGAATTAATCGAACTTTAATTTTTACACCTATTAGACAACTAGTCCTGTACACTGGTTAACCAATTACTGTTTTGGTTGACCAGTCTATCACTAGTTAATAGGAAAAGTATTTTTCCTTATACTAGTCAACTACTCCCTATCATTGGTCAAGTAGTCCCTTTATAAAGCATTTTTTAATACGTCCAAAACTTTTGTTAAGTTTCCAAACTTGCCTAAAACTCATCAAAAATATTAACAAATATTAACTTAAACATATTTATTAAGTCCATAAAAATATTTCAATTTATCAGGATTTATTTTTAAAATTTCTTAAACTTTCCTCTTGATTATGAAATTTATATGTAAAATACCTATATATGACACATGGATTAAGCTCTTGAACACATTTAGAAGAACAAGATAGGATTTACAGTAGAAATAACAAACATAAACCTAATAAACCCTAGCAAATTTGACCTTCATCTCATATTTCATTTTCTATTCATCTTTATCTTTCTTTTAATCTATACTTCAAGATGCAAATCCTTTTAGCTCTATGGTTCTAACTTGTAACTTTTAACTTTTAACTTTCAATATTCTTACACATCATATTCATATCTTTTAGCTTTCAATATAAATAAATCATTAGTAACAAATGCATTTTTTTAATCATCAAAACATATATTAGACCCCCACTTGATTCAGTAATATACCATTAGAATTGCCCTTGAAAAGGACTTTGTCACAATATAATGGGACATTCTCCTTCACACAGTATATATACTAGTTTTTCCTCATCAATTCATAGGATAGGTCTCATAATGTGACAAAGTCCGTAAACCCACTTCTTTTTTTTTAATGAAATATGGACTTATGTAGGGAGAACCTCTCTTACCATAATTATTCATCATTTGCATAGAGGTCCTTTCCTAAATCCTGCACCAACAGACTAATAAGAATCCTAATTCTCCCTTCCATTAGAAATGTAAAGATAACAAACTAATCCATCTCATTTTTTAAAATGATTTACTTATATTGTTTCATTCTAGTATTGTTTCTATTCTAACCCTTCTGTAATTACTCGCCATATTCAGCCACTTCTCCAATCTCAATATAGTTTCTACAACTAAAAGAGAACTATTAAACCAAGTTTCCAACTTTTAGGCATTCCCATTGCTTAACTTCTAATCAACTCCCTCTTGTGATTTTTGTCATGCATTGCTTTCATGTTTACTAGAGTTCTCACTTTCTTCTACCAGCAGTTGTTATCAAGGAAATAGAAGGAAAAAAAAAAGCTTCTTATGGTAAGGCACGGTAAAAAACCATACCAAAGCTAAAGTAAGGTGTAAGGACAATCTGTAAACCCAGAGCTAAGAGAGGATTGGGCATTAAACATTTAAGAAGCTAGAATAATGCATTGCTTGTAATTGGAGTTAAGGAAAGATTTTTAAAAATCACTTCAAATACACAATTAGATATGGGAAATAAACAAGACTTTGAAATGACTTATGCCACCCAGGGGTATCTTAGGTAATTGTTAGATGCATAATTCATAGTATTTTCTATAGTAATTTGATGCACATTTACCCAAAAATTGGTGTTAAAATTTTTAATTCACCTTTATATATATTTTTAATTTACAGATTGAAGCCTAATTGAAGTGAAAATCAAAGAAACTATGAAGATTTGAGAAAAAACAAGAGTTAAATGGTGATATCAATCAGAGCTATGCTTAACTCCTACCAACCTACGTTTAACTCTTCTCTGGGGCCTAAGTAGTGGCAATAAAATGATATCATGTAACTCCCTATCAAGTGCCATTTAAGTAGATGTCGAGATATTTCTAACTAGATTTTCCTCTCTATTGACTGCAACTTATTCTGTATGCTACCAACTTGCAGTTGAAACATATTTGAAGGTAGAAAAGCCAAATTCATGCGACTTTAATACATATTAGAGCAGCTTAGATCAAATTTAACTTAGGTTTTCTTGTTTGTTTCTTTAGGTTAGGTTTTCTTTTCTGTTTCTTTTTCCAGCTTTGTTTTTTGTAATTTCAAAATTTTTTAAAGGATTTCTAAGATCTTATTAAGGTGATTGAAGGTTGTGTATCCCTCTGGAACAACATTTGGTGAAATCTAAACCCTTTATTTCACTTATTTCATTCTCTTTGTTCACATATATGCAAGAACATGAATTATAGTTTGACTATGAATTTTCTTGGATATATATGGTGTTTTAATCTGATTTTGAGATAAGGAAAGGTTGTTAAATGGATTGACTGAGTTTATATAACATGTTGGATGCTGACCTTATTATTTTTATTCTTAATGCTTATTTTGAATTGCCCGTTTAAGATTAAGATGAAAGATGATTATTAAGGATCCGATATTTATCTACTTTGAACATTGTAAAAATCAATAAAAAACATGATTTTAATCAATGAATGACTAACTTTGATTAATCATGAGGGTACTAGTCTTAAAATATGGATTTTTGAGATTAGAACTTCTTGAACATTAAGCCTAATTTCTAAAATTGATAAATGACCAAACTTTAATTTAGGATGATTAGAGATAAGGCATTGTCTTGATTTAGTGGAGACACTACATTAGACATTACAATCCATTTCACAACTCTGTTAATTCATTTAAAGCCTAATTTTTAGCTAATTATCCAATTTGACAATCTTTAAACAATTTGGAACCCATTGTAAGGTTTGGAAGTTTTTAGGTTAACTTAGTTGTCTTTTAGGTTAATTTAGCAATTCTAACCCTTAAGTTTATTAATCTTGAGCTCCCTAGATAATTGTAATTCGAGTGACCTAGTAGTCGCTAACCTTTCCCTATAGGTTTAACATTTCGAAATCATAAAAATACTTTACTTTATTACTTTTTGATTGGTATACTTGTTGTAATTGTTAGTTTTGAAATTGATTTAAGAAAGTGTTCCTTAATAGTTTAATATGATAATTAATTGAGATAATTTAGACCTTAAACCGACCAGCAACAGTAATATCTAACCTTTAAAATCATGTTTGATTCCAGTTTGTAATACAATGCCAAATTTTTTTTAATAAATCAGTAGATAAATCAAAAGAAACAGGAATATACAAGAGTTCCAAATAGTCTGGACAACACCTAAAACTACCAAAAGGATAAAAGAAAACCTGCCAAAAATGGCAAAAAATGAAGACAAATTTAAAAAATGAAAACGAGTTGAATAAACAGAACAGGGAAAAGGAGCTACTAAGAGACAAAACTAGCAGCACATTATTGAAACTCAAGGAAAACAGAGCAAAAAAACCATAAGAAGAAGCAGCTACAGCTCAACGGCAAGCGAATACTAAGTCAACCTCTCATATTTCACTTTGTCAGGACAATTAACTGAGGATTCCCACCCACACCCTCTAGGAAGCTTCCCACGAAATTGACTTAGGTTATATAATTTGTGGAAGTTAATGAGGTCTTCCATACACTCAAAAATCGAGGCTTCTTATTGAAACCTGATAGAGTAGAATCTAAAGCTGAAGAAGAAGCTTCATCGAAAATGGATTTCCGTGGTTGAGGCTTCTTTCTTAGCTACATTTTTTTTCTCTTGTTATAGTAGGTTACAAAATTGGAGTCAGCTCTTTCATTTCTAGCTGGATATGGCCTGCTCTGGCCTTCACCAATTTGCTTCATGCTAAGTATAAAAGGCTGCTTGTCTTTGTCAATATAACCTAGGAAACACACCAAACTTGCAAAACAAAAGTCAATAAAAAAACACAAAACTTAAACATAAAATTACCTCTCATCAGTGTTTGCTCTCAAAATTTCCATAGTGTGAAGAGCCACTTTTACAGAAATGCTCCCCACCTTGAAGGCTACATCTTTGAAGATTTTTGTTCTTGTCAAAGGATATAGACAGTTATGGCAAGAATATTAATTAAAAGATTAATATCAAGATTCTTGTGATTTGGTGGGTGACAAAAACAATTAAGGATGGGTGGAAGGTTCTAAAGGATTGGCAAGGAAATTTGGAAATGGTTTAAAATATTCATCCACACTATTTTTGAAAAATAACATTCAAAGAACAAATGGTGAAGGTTTTTGTTATCCGTAAAATAAAGGGAGCAGAAGTTTGGAAAGTTTGAAAAGAGAAGTTTATCTCTTGTTGGGAATTTATTAAGAAAAGCTAGCCAAAGGATGAAAGAACTTCTTGGGCTATTTTTCTTATGACATACCAGCTTGTACTAATGAACACGAGTATTCAGAGGTCTTAGAATTTTATAAGAAGAGGAGTTTATATAGGCTTTCGTATGGCTAACCATCCATTCTATCCTATCCATTTATGAACTCCCTGGCTGGTAGGAAAGAGAAGGAAGGTTCTGAATTGTCTCATTTGAGGATTCTCTCTAAAACCAGAGATTGTCTCGGATTATGTCTGAGACTTTTGCATTCATGTATAAATTAGAGCCATTGATTAGTCTCAAAGTAGTAAGCTCCAAGAGAATGCCACTCAAATGCAAAGGATCTTGCCATAAAAGAGTAGAAATACCATTTCCTATCTTGAATCTAAATTGGTTCTTAATGATGTCCCTAACTTGTAATAATTTTATCTAACTCCACGAGCTATTATAATTAGGTTTAGCAGAACATAAAGTTTTTCAACTTAAAATAATGGTATGAACCCATTTAACCCACAAATCCTTAGAATCATTGAACAAAAATCAAATTTGTTTGCCTAACAGGACATTATTCCAAGAAGGTAAGTGCTTAAGGCGTTACCCGCCCTCTTTCTTAGGCTTACAAATATCCCTCCATTTTACTTTAGCATAGTAATTAGAATTGAGAACACTTGACCACAGAAAATTTCTAAGCCTACTTTCAATGTCCTTTAAGATAGAAGAAGGAAGTATGAAGTGAATATACTAGTAGACTTAGAAGGTGGAGAGCACATAATTGATCCTTTGAAGCCTAAAAACATAGGAAAGAGTCCGATTAGTCCAATTTTTGACTCTATCATTTATTTTGTCTAAGAGGGGAAGACAATCTCATTTGGAAAGCCTACTAGGTAGAAGAGGTAAGCCCAGATATCTAATAGGCAAACCACCATGGTGAAACCTCGTAGATTGAGATAAAAACTGCACAAAACTCCCCAGATTTGGGGATAGGAAAAACTAACTTTTTTGGAAATTCATATCCAGACTAGAGAAAGTAGAAAAAGAATGAAAGAAATTAAATAAAACTTTCACAAAATCTAGATCAGCATGACGAAACAGTAACAAGTCATTAGCAAACAAGAGATGAGATAATTTAAGCTTAGAACACCTCGAATGAAAAGTAAAATTGGTAGAACTTTCTATCGTGGAAGTAAGACTTCTAGAGAAAACCTCCATACATAGAATGAATAGATAAGGTGATAAGGGATCACCTTGGTGAAAACTAGAATTACCTTTAAAAAATTTAGAAGGAGTGCCATTTATCTGAACAACATAGGAGGGGGAATAAATGCATTCCTCAACCCGAGGAACGTTAGGAAGAGGAAAATATAAGGCCTGGAGAATAGAAATTAAAAAATCTAAATAAATAGAATTATAGGCTTTTTTTAGATCAATTTTAAAAGCACATCTTTTATGACTATTTTCTCGTTGATAATTTTTGAAAATTTCTTAAGCCAAAAGAATATTGTCCCTAATACAATGAATTTTAATAAATGCAGATTGGTTAGAATTAATTATATGAGGGAGAATGTTTCTAAGCCTATTAGCAAGGATTTTAAAAATGGCCTTATAGATCATATTACAGCAAGAAATAGGTATGAAATCAGTGAAACTAGAAGGATTTGCAATCTTCAGAATAAGGGAAGTGAAAGTCGAATTGATCTCCTTGAGAAGTTTGCCTTGTTCAAAAAAGTTTTGGATTTCCCCAGTTATATCATTTCCTATAATATGCCATGTTTTCTTGAAGAAAAAATCATTGAAACCATCAAGTCCCAGAGCCTTATGAGGATTAAAAGAGATGAAAACTTCTTTGATCTCTAAAACTGTGATGGGAGACATAAGAGTTTGCACAAACTCCTTTGATAGAGGGTTGGAGAAAAGAGGTTGAAGATAATTCCTCGAGTAAGGAATATCTTTTCGACTACCAATGGTCCCCTAGAAAAAATCTAAAAATTGATTTTGAATTTCTTCAAATTTAAAGAGATGGTGGCCATTTAAGTCAGTAAGAGAGAGGATATTATTCCTATTTCTATGAGAGATGAGAGAGTTATGAAAGAATTTCCTATTTTTGTCACTCTCTTTTAGCCACTTGATTCGAGAAGATTGCTTGTAGTAGCTTTCTTGGTCTTCATGAGATTTAAGAAGAGTATCTATGGCACCCTTTTCCTGATGGAGAAGGTGAGGATCACTCGGACAGTGATCAAGTTTATTTTGAATATGGTTAAGGGTAGATTGATTTTTTTTAACTCTCACGTTTAGGTCACCCACTTTTTTAGTATTAAGATGTTTAAGGGCATGTTTAATTAACTTCAGCCTAGTGATTACACTGTACAAGGGAGTACCCATTACAGGAGTAGCTTAAGTTTCCTTGACAATAGGGAGAAAATTAATATGAGAAGCTAGGAAATTTGATAACCAAATGGGAGAAGTTCTTTTCTTAATAGGAATCGAAGGGTTTGTCATAATAAGGAAATGGTATGAAATATTAGGATTTCAAATTATGTAGTGGGAATTGGGAAAACTCGGTATCCAATTAGAATTAATAAGGGCTCTATCTAATTTCCTGGTAATACAAGGTTCTCGAGGTTGTTTATTTGACCAAGTAAAACTAAGACCACTAGAATTGAAGTAAAAAAGATTGCAAACCTCTACACAGTCCTTAAAATCCTTAATGCCTATGAGAGAGTAATGTTACGTTGGTTAGGTGACTTATAAACTTTTAATGAATTTAAAACAATTTTACTTTAAAAACCAATGGAATTAAGGCAAGTGCGCCTATCACAAAAGTAATATAATAGAGTAAATTTAAGACTCTAGATGTTGATCCCACGAGGACAATGGTTTAATTACTAGGTTAATTAGATTACAATTATTTATGAAAATCCAAACAATTTGATTAAAACCTAAAAATTGTTAAACTAGTTTAACTTGGCTTAAACACTTCGAAAATGATTTTTAATTGCTTTTAAAAATTTTTGAAAATTACCAAATGTGTAAATTAGCTAAGGATTAGGTGATTGATGATTTAATTGAGCTTTAAACAAATTTAAGCTGAATAGAGTTCTTTCACAAAATTAAAACAAAGTTATAATTAAGACTTTGCTTTATCTTCATTAAACTTAGATTAAAGTTTGATTATGATTTAAATATAGTCAATAGGCTTTAAATTCAAGAATGTGACATTTAAATCTAGTCAATAGGCTTTAAATTCAAGAATGTGACTTCTGGATTTTCAAACTTAGAACTCTTAAATCTCACAAAATAATCGAGGTTTGGTCATTCATTGATTAATTTGTGTTACTTATTGATTTTTCTAACAAATCGAGATGATTTGTCAAGCTTAACTTATCTTAAACTCTAATCTTAGGTGGCCAGACCAAAATCAGATATTTTAAACTTTCAATAAATAAAACCCAGACCCTATAACATGCCTTTAGGTTTCTTAGATCATACAAACACCAATCCTTAACAATAAAAATGATTTAACCACACATTTTGATCAAAACATACAAGATATACACTTTAAGCAACACGCCTTAATAGATATGAAAATATGAGTTATAAAATAAAGTTTATAGGTTACAAAAATATCCAAGGAAGACTTTTAGATGTGTCTTGAACTCCCAACTTGATTCTGGACTCCAACAGAGCTCTAATCCATTAAGATCTTACAGAAAAATCAAGGAAAATTCAAAGATAGAAGCATAAGAACACAACTTTGATGAATTTGAAAATATAAGCAAATACATAAGTATTTTGAGTTATAAATCACCTGAATGTGATTTAAAAACTTAGAAATATGTCTTAACAACAATATTGAATGATCAAAAACTCAGAAAACATCACTGAATTCGAATAGAAAGTGTATGAAGCCTATGAACTAAGGATGAGAGAAGGAGGAGCTTCTCTCTCAGAACTCTATATCTAAATCCCCATATCTGATCTAACTCTTATTATTTTTCTTGTGTATTGTAGGGTTTTGGACTCCTCACTTCTGCTAGCAGACATTGGTATTAATTAGAGACATGCCATAGTTGTAAAATTGGAGATTTAGAGCTAATAGTGTTGATTGATGCATCAACGGCACCCTAGCCGACGCATAATGACATCATGTGGCTCGTCGTTGATTGTTGATTTTTGACTTCTTAATCTTGGGGATGATCATCCTTAAATGACACCATGTTCATCTTTAACCTTAGGGCTATAGAATCACGTTAATGGTTGATAACTGAGTCAAACTTTGATCCTTTTGCACAGCTTTTCCAATTTTGATCAACATCCTACAAATTAAACAAATCAACATATAAATAAACTAATTAAACATATAATTAGGGGCATAATTCATCAATTACTCAATCAAAATGCAATCAAATTAGCCCCTAACAAAGAGAGTGGAACATAAACAACCCCTATAAAGGAACCATTTATATCCTATTAAAACCATTATTATATCCCATAAAGTTGACAAAAGTGGAGAAAAGATAGAAGAATAATGACCTTTTTCAACAACGATGTTGTACTCAAGTTTAGGTACTGTTAGGCATCTTGAAACTTAATATTTGAAGATTAATTGGACCAAATTGATTTCAATACCCTAAGAAACATATTAGAGTTTCCTCATAACCCTAAGAGTCATCCAAAACTATAAAAGGAGAGGAAACAATATGAAAAGAGACAGAGAGTAGCTGTAGGAGGGAAGAGAAGTAGAGGGAATATGTTAGCCCTATGGCACCTAAGGGGGGTGAATTGGATGTTTAAAACTTATTGCAGAATTAAAACACTTTAAACATCTAAGGCCAAGTTAAACAATATGTAATTCTTTAACTTAAATGGAATGCCAAGTTAAGTGTTATTGTTAAGCAAATTCCATTAATAATCCAAACAAACACACATGCACAAATATAAAGGAGATAAGAGAAGAGAGGAACACCAATATTTATAGAGGTTTGCCTACCCCAAAGATAGACTACGTCCTCTCTCCAACTACTTGTTGGAAATTCACTAACAACAATCTTGGTTAAA
>JAOXYD010011252.1:0-15132 GCA_028565735.1 Pinacopodium congolense | reverse complement strand
CCAATCATTAGTAATAAAAAAAATTTAGCCACACATTTTGATCAAAACATACTAGATACACACTTTAAGCAACATGCCTTGACAGATCCAAAAATATGACCTATAAAATAAGTTTAGAGGTTGCAAAAATATCCAAGAAAGACTTCTAGAGGGGTCTTGAACTTCCTACTTGACTTTAGACTCCAACAAAGCTCTATTTCATCAAGAACTTGCAGAAAAAATCAAAAGACATTCATAGATATGATCATAAGCGTAAGAACATTGATTAATCCAAAAATTGGAGTAAAAGAAGTAATAATCTAAGTTAAGAAACCCCCTATGATGATTTCTAGGCTCAGATACGAGTCTTAATAGCAATCTCTAATGTCAAAAACTTAGAAAACAGTATAAAATACAAATTCAAAATGTTTCAAGCCAATATGCTACTAAGAACAAATAAGAGAAAAGGATGGATATTTCTCCCTTTTTTCCAAATCTATATCTCCTTTAATTGATGCATGTTTCTAAGTTATTTGTTTCGTTTTACAGCTGCAGCAGCCTCCCACATGTTCCAGAAGACAAGAGCATTGATCCAGAGCATGTACAAGTCGCAATTTTGGAGATTAGAAGCTGATATTGTTGACTGGCCCTATTAATGGTGTGCTACACAGAATGACAATGGTGGGCTATAAGACACCGTTGATGAATGAATGATGAAC
Organism: Pinacopodium congolense; assembly: GCA_028565735.1. Classification (NCBI taxonomy): domain Eukaryota; kingdom Viridiplantae; phylum Streptophyta; class Magnoliopsida; order Malpighiales; family Erythroxylaceae; genus Pinacopodium; species Pinacopodium congolense. Next base: position 14,434 of record JAOXYD010011252.1, on the reverse strand, counting down.
TCATCAATGACCCCCTATTCATCCATTAAGGTGACCCTGCGAGAGTGCCATTGATGGTCTAGATTAAGGGTTGTTCTTCCAAGTTTTGCTCCAATCTTCATCTTTAAGCTTCATCGTGAAAAGTAAATATAATAACACATAAATTAAATAATTAAACATTGAATTAGAGGGTCATAATTCAACAAATTATTAATCAAAATGCAATCAATTTGACCCCTAACAGCTGTATTGAGAAAGTTCAGTAGTACTAAGACATTTAAGTTCTATTAAAGCAATTTGATATGATTAAAGTTTATAATTACATTGTATTACATGATTTTTTTCATCATAAAATTGGAATATTATTTAACCAAAGAAGGTTTCACTCAAATTTTGATGATGATAACAAATATTGCTACTAATGGATTTATTTCATTTTTATATATTAAAATGATAGGTTTGAAGAAAAGATGTTGAGGGAAACATGTTGGAGCCATTTGGTCTTAAATGGAATATATGAAGAATAAGAGTAAAAGAGAATGCTAAAGGGAAAGATATATTTTTAAATAAGTTATAATTTGTAATTGTCATTACGAATCTTGTATTTTTCCTCTCAAAGTGCTCTTATGCATAATGCATTCATATATAGAGTTTATGCATTTAGGATGTATAATTAAGAGGAACTATATTAAGAAAGTTTTTAAATAATCCTCTTGATATTCTTTTAAAGTTTTTAAGTAATCCTTTTGATATGCTTTTACCTTTTAGGGAACTAGCTTGATGTGTGTGTATGTATATATATTTAAAAAAGAGGTGTTTGATAGGTTTTAAGGTTAATTCAATGTGTTAAGTATGTGAGAAAGTGGTTTCTAAAGGAACTAGTTGACTAGTGGTGGTCAATTAGAGAATTTGATAGTGGTTGACCAGAGTATTATTTTAGTAAAGACTAATTAATTAGTGGGATAAACTAGTTAATAAATGACTAACCAGCCAATGCATTTGAGTAGTTCACTAATGGATTGTGAAATTAAGTTCAAATGGGTAGTTCCAATGCTAAAATTTGTATTAAATGATTTTTAATGTATTCCAATAACTAAAAGTGGCTATTTGGAGATTTTTCACCTACCAATAAGTGTGTAATATTGTTTGTGTTTGTTATGCATTAAGAAGTATGCAATTGACTTATAGTGAATTATGAAGCATTTAAGTGATCTTTTGGTGGGTTTTATGTGTTCTTTTATAAAATCATGTGCATATATTATTGGTTTTATGGAAATCCTCTTATATTCACTTTCAGATGGCTTAAAAAAATATTTTGTGAGTATATTTTTTGGATAGTGACATCTTGGATTGAAATTGTGAGGATAACTCTTATCCTATGTAAAAGATAGTAGTTATGAAATGGTTGATCTTTACACATGACGATAACAGATATAGTGAAATTTCTAATAAAGTGTTGGAGAGTTTATGTGGGTGTGGGTTATGCACTGAACCACTATGAAATTAGTTTTCATTTCTCTTTTCCCTCCTTATTTTGTAAATTTATTTTTATTTAATATGTATTATTATATTGATTAATTACATTGTTTAATATTCGACATTGTATTAAGAAAAAACTTTTAATTAAGTACAAAGACTTAGAAAAATTTTAGTGCCATCGAATTTACCCCTTCAGGTTACCATATAGGGTCCAACAAATACTTATATGAAATATATTAAGGATCTCAAGTCTAAGGATTACTTACATAATCACCACCACAATGTTTATTTCCTTAAACATGTAAGTAATGTTATACATCTAATAATAATTATTTTTTTGGTTAAGTGAAGTTGTTTCCTAACAATCCCCTAAAATTTGATTCAATATCTCAACACTTTAGTCTATACGATAAAATTATTTCCTTCAAAAGAAAGAAACATAATGTGTGTTAAATTTTTTTACTCTATTGATTTCTAGTATAATAGAGAAATGAGAAGGAAAAATTTATAGATAGCATCTAATTGCAACATAAATTCCATAATTAGGATCTCGATTATAATTTAATTTTCAATGTACATTTATCCCTCAAACTTTATTTTGTACATCAATTAGTTAAAAATGCACAAACCTTTTATAAAATATGTAATAAATCTACAACTAACAAATTTTTTATGAGGCATAAACTGACATAAAGTAACTTACCTATCTAAAATCTGCAATGCATAGAGAACTACTTTGGTAGGATCATTAAGATGAGGATGTAGTTGCTCTTTAGAAAGGAAAAATTATAAATGGCATCAAATATTTTCCCAGGTAGATTCTCAACTTTTACATTTAAATATTACTTTAAAGGGTTGTTTAACTTCAAGAAAGACATGGATGACTAATGGAAATTGTTTTATGGGAACTTAGCATCAGGTGGACTTGCTAAGTCATCCCCTATTTTTCATTTACTTATTATATTATGCTAAATCACAACTGGTTAAAAATGTGGTGAGTAGCAATTTAATTCCCTTGTTGATATTTAAAGAAAAACTGGACTTTGTGTGAATTCAACATTTCTTATGTTGGAATTATTACATATTGAAACCTTTGCTTTGGAATATATGGTTCCCTTAAACTCGCAATTTTTGTTAATGGCTTACAGGAAACTTTCTTATCAAGTTTCTAACTAGTAGTGGGTATCATAATCAATTTTTTTCTAGTAGTGAGTATCATAATCAATTTTTTTGTCATCTTATTCCATTGATACGATACATAGAAGGTTGATGATGACCTCAAGAGATAAGTACAAAAACTCCATGGATGCATTTATTATATTATCAAAAACGAAGGTCTTAAATAACATTTCAAAACTGTTCCTGCAAACATCCTACATCCCACGACTAATATTTCTTTGCTAGCTAGATTTGACAATATTTCACTAATTATCTTCTATAAGAAATATGGTTTTAATGGTGCCAGCCCATATGAATTTAGAAAACAACACAAAGTGAAAATAAAAGAGGATGTGCTCAACTTATTTCTTTTGCCAATATCTTGGTATCTATCAAATGTATAAATGATGAAGATCTAAATTAATAATTTACAGGGGAGCAGTGGAATGTGAAAATATGTATTGTATTATTTTGGATTGCATTATTCATTTGTATTATTTTTTAGTTTTTGTATGCCTTTATATTTTCATACTATATGAACGATTCAATAAAAGATAATGAATTTCATATTTAAAAACTTATTAAAATTTGCTTATTTTTAAACTAAAGTTTATAAAAAATTATTTGTTAAATAAGAAGCAAGGTAAAGTAGCTACTAAGTTTTAAGCCCAACACGTTATCTTTCAAAGTCTTTCATGATGTGATTTTAGATCTCATGTAATTTTTTCACTTAATTATTTAGGAAAATTTTAATTAAGATAATTTTTTCCAAAAAATTAAAGTATCATTTTTTCCTTTAGTTTTTTTTAAATCTAGCTATAATTAAATTAATTAATTAAGAAGTTATTAATAAATGGATCTACAATGGAGACAAGATCAAACATACATAATTTGTTAATTCTTAGACATTCCAATGCCTACTTGGCATTGAATACTAATTATTTCTTATAGGGAGAAAATAACAATCACACTATGATTTATGAACTTAGGTCCCTTGAATAGCTAGTTAAAGCACTACTTTTAGATATTTCCAATTTCTCTTTAATTTTGAGAAAAGATTCATTTTCCATAGTTTGATTATTAAGACTTATCTTTTCCATTCCAATGTGTTTTGGTTGAATTATTCTAAATGTTGGCTCACACCCTTGAATATTTTTGCACTTCTTTTCCTCTAGATAGTGTATAAATAGTAACCAAATGCCATTTTGAATAGTAAAAGATCATCTAGTTTGGATAGATGAAGAGAGATAGCCTATGGTATAATTCCATTCCAAGTTCTATCTTTATAAGGAAGGTTATGTGTGATCTAGATTTTCTTTTTCCAAAAAGGAGTCATAAAACTAAAATTAATAAAAAAATGTTTCAAAGATTCAGTTTCTTTATGGTAAATATAGCATTATGTGAAGATGTTTTAATAGCTCATAATCCTATCTAAGATGTTTTTTTTTTTGTGGCCACCACAAGATGGAAATCACTCTCTATTAAAGAATTTAACTACAACCAATCTAAATTAAGTTACCTTAAGGGAATCATCTCCAGGTATAAAAGTGACAAGTTTTATAACAAAAATTTCTGAAGAGATGTCTTATCCAAATTGTCCTTGCCTCCAAACCTTGGCATGGATTATATATGTAGAAATTTTCATCTATCATAATGCAACATCTAAAGGACCAATGTCATCTATTCTCCCGAATTCCCTTCTTAACTCTACCATGAAAAGGAAATAAGTGTCTAAGATTGAACACTTGAGGAATGAGATAAAGGGGCCTAATTTTGACAAGTTATAATACCATAAACTTACATTTTCTCCATTTCCAATCTTATGCTAAATTATGATATGCAACTCTTATCTAAATTTCATTAATTATACCATAGTGATGGAGGAACCTAATCTAGTATTGATCTCCGAAGTACTCATGTCTTCTAGGTAGTGGGAATGGATATATTTGATCTACAAAGACTTTTTCTCACCGAGAATTCTCCAGATTCTCTTAACAAGTGCCACTTTATTAGTCAACTTACACCCTATTCCTTTTGTAAACATACATCCTTCCACTTAACTTTAGCTAGTCCTTTCTTGATAACCTCTCCTGTCCAAAGGAAACTCCTTAACATTCTATCTGCTCAAATTTTTTTTCTCGATAGGCAACATTACATGTGGGAGCTGATAGGAAGCTCAGTTTTAAAAAACTGTAATAATAAGTTTAATTCTCTATATATATTATTAGTTTTTGTTGCACTAGGTTTTTTTTCTCTCCACTAGTGTGTAGCAATCCATAAATGATGATTTGGCAATAGTGACAACCACTCGTAGATAATTAAGGATAACTACATTAATTATAAGTCTAAGATTTCAGTTTAATCTATCCACTACCTAATGCACCTATAGAAATGTAGATGTCACTTTTGTTTATATTAATAAATAAGCTAGAAAATAAGGTGAAAGCATGTAAAGAGACTATAAGGGTAGTAGTTAAAGGAGCATGAGCTCTACAAAATAGCTATAGGTCATCAGAAAAATTTAGAGAGAATAGTTTTAAGTTCCTGTGTTTATAGTGGAATATAAATTTAGGATTAGATAATATGTTATCATATGCAACATGTGGAATACTTCTACCTACTACATAGTTAGTTCAGTAGTTAGGTATTTTATTATTTAGTGAGTTCACGACAGCTCTTACCACTTCTTGTTCCAAAGGTTCCCTAAAATACTCACCAAATCCTACAAACCATAAAGAATCATCTCAAATAACGTCAATGACATCTTTTTCATAAATAAGCCAAATACGCACTTAAATAACCCCATACTTAAGTTATTATTTGTCCTTAAGCAATGATTTACACATCCATTCAAAATGATATCAATTAAGAGATGAGGAATATTTGATTAAAAATAAAAATAAATCAATGCTTTTGAATTAACTTACATATCACAATTCTTTTTATGATAAAAACTTGGTTAAAAAAAATTCATTCACATAGTTAGTAATTAGGCAACTTTTAATGGATAATATCAAATATCTATGAAGTTCCATATAGATCATCATATAAACTTGTTCAAAGAGATCATTATTAATATAAAGTATAACCCAATTTATAATTTTTAGAGCAACTTGGGGTTTCACTTTGTCTTTTAATGTGAGTGCAAACATTTTCTCATGAATGTCCCCCAATTACTCAACTCGGTTACCCTATTTTGACTTGTTAGCAATGTCATTTAATCTTTTTATGTAAAGGTAAACATTTTGTCATAAACACCCCCGATTACAATTAGATCAAGACCACAAATGGTTATTAGCTCCACTCATACACTTTAAACTTTTTATTGACATGAGGCCAGTGGAGTGAGTGATTACTCGCTTATTTTAAGCATAAATATACTCTTTATTCATTAAAAACACATCCTATTCTAAATTTACACAATATTCTATATGTAACCACATTTGACAATTGACAGGGAATATCAAAAGAACCTAACATCACAAGCAAATAAAAATAAGGAAATAAAAAAATTTGGTTAGAAATCAATTAAGAACTATTCAATGCTCACCTCTTCAACAACATTAATGAAATTAAAACACTATAATTAAAAAAAGAAACTCTCAATCTTAATCATTCATAATAGAACATTCAATTCATCACCATTACACTCCTAACAACGTAAGTATGAATATAAATGATAAAACATGTCATATTCAACTTGCCCCCATACTTAAACCAAATTGTCCTCAATTTGAAGAACTTAAAACAAATGAAATGCATGTAAAGTGCAAGAAGGTAAGTAAGACAACACTCCCCTTGATAATGAAGTCCATTGTAAGGCATGATGATGAGGGCTTGAAGTTATATCTATATGGTCAAAGATGAAGATCCAAAGATTACGATGAGTGACCTGAAGAGAAATGCTAACATACAAGCTAACTGAAGGATTAGACCAAGACAAGGAGAAACAAAAGCAACAAACTAAAATAAAAGAAACTAAGTCCTAAAAATCAACTAAAAATAAGGAATTTAAAACAAAAAATTAATTAAAAAATATGAAAGAAAAAAAAAACCGAACCGCCTAAGATCCACAGCTCACCTCAATTTCTATCTGACGATGGTAGTGGTGGAGGATAGAACTGCATGTATTACTGCCACTACGCCTCCCACTACTTCCATCTTTATTGTTAGATCCATTGATCCTCTTACCTTCGATGTTGCAATTCCTTCCATCTCTCCAACTGTAGATGTTGATACTTAGCCTATCTAGTGTCTTGGTTATTTGATAGTTTTTCATCTCAAGATGCAGAGGCTTCACCTAGGCATACAGCTTATCAGAATTCATGGCAGTAAGTGGTATAACGCTTGAGGAAGGTCTAGCTCCATTCTCATCTACCTCCTCTTCATCCAAATCATCACTATATGTCTTGCTCCTCATTTGTATCCCCCTTATTGGAGTTAGGGCAGGACCTTTTAAGTCGGGGATACCTATATTGACATGTGGCTAACCCCATTCGAATCTATATTGTGGGATTTAGAGGCTCCATAGGGATTGATTCTCTGAAATTTTCCTCATGCATCCTTATCCCCAAACTTCTAGCTATCCTAGTGACATATAAAGAACATGATAAGGTACCGTTCTGCTTATGACTCTAGTAAAAGAAGTGAAGGGTCAAAGCACCATCGATGTTAGAATCATGGTCAATAACCATACATCAAAGATGAATGAGCTCTCAAAATTGAATTACCCTGAAGCTCTCATAGGTTCTTCCCATGATATGTTTAATTAGTCAGTGCAGGACCCTTAAAGCCTGAGAAGTGATCTTAGTATTTTTAATGACCCTTACTCGAAACTCATTTATGATCTTGGCCTAATTATTTGTAACTTAATGATGAGTGGAGAATTTTAACCTGGTGAATCAAGTTGCACCATCATACTTGAGTTGACCAAGTTATATTTTTACTAAAATCTTAAACAGTTAATGAAAATGGTTCTCCACCAACCTAAAATTTTATTACATTTGTACGGTCCGATATGACCCAATGCTTTTTAAACTTAAAGGTAGCCAAAAATTCACAAAATAGTTTCTTATAACCGAGCTCTCTAATCTATACAAAAGCTTCCCAACCTCCAGTCCTTAAGTAGTGCCTAACTGAGTTTGTGATGCTTAAGCTCTCTAAGTCGTCAAATTTGAGTGGTTGGCTCAACTTTTAACCGAAGCAGTCCATTGTAATGATTGAGGATTATGAAATTGGAAAATTAATTGTCTGAGGCCTCACTTTCACTATCTCTAGAAGAAGAAGGCTTGTCATGATGGAACCTTTTTGCTTGCTGCTTACGAGGAATGCTTTTTATAAAAGTATAAAAGGAATTTTTATTGTTCATGGATATGCCTAATGAGAACAAGTGACAAATCATTGATACATGAAAATACATTGTCATGCTAAGTAATGGTAATCAATGCATTCAACAATAAATCGTGCAACGTGGTATATAAAATGGGCAATGGTTAATTTGAACTCATGTACATAATATAACCTCCATCGAAGGATATGAGTGAGGTGCTTTAAATTCCAACTAACATATGAAAATTTGGTGGCCATGCAAAGCTATTGAATAATTACTCATGAAGTAACCAAATGAAAGGGATTCAAGATAAGATATAACACAATTGACATAATCTCTAACCTACCATGCCTTGAATTCAAGTATTGACCATTCTATAAAACGTAATGTATGCGAAAACATTATGAATCATAATCCATAGGAAATTAAGCATGGGAAATTGGTTTAGGAGATGCATAAATCACGACTAAGCTATAATTAACTCATAAAATGATGATAATTAAAAATTGGGTGATCAAAATATGTCCAAATTCGTAATTTAATCAAACCCAAATGAAAATTCATGCAAATCAACACCAAATACAATGGGTAATGTGAAATAAAGGTTATTTATAGTTAAGAACATCCTTAAACATGTTTAAACATTCAAAAATAGAGAAACTAATCACAAATAGGTGTAGAAAATCAATTCAAGAACAAAACTCTAATGTATTATACAAAACCCAAAAGAAAAGTAAAAGAAGATGAGTACCTTATTGATTTGATGAAAATAAGTGACTTGGAACACAAAAATTGGAAGAGTTAAGGAGTGGATTTGATGTAGAGAATACATAGGATGGACCGAAGATGAAAAAATAATGAATAAAAGGGTGGATTTCGGGTCAAGTGTATTTAATCACACTAACTCAAGTCCCCAATGTGCAAGACCCACGAGCATAAGTCTTACCCGTGGGTTTTAAAATTAAAAATAAACAACCAAAAGGACAAAAATAACAAAATTAAAAGTAAATACTTTACAAGATGCAAAAATGACAACCAAATGGAATGGACTACAGAAACACACAAGGAAAAAAAATAGATAAATGCAAACTAAAATATAGAAAATAAGCAATGGGTTGCTTGGCATAAAAAGTTTATTTAACGTCATTAGCTTTATTTTTCAAGTGATTATCGTCTTTTGCTTCCAAACTTTCTTTTTCTTTTTGCGTCTTAAACTCTATGTGTTTTCCATGTCATTACCTCTCCATTCATCTAGTTCATCCACATTGAGTATTGACATTAGCCTTCCTTCACCATGCCCATCACTCAGTTTAGCTATGAATTTGAACTCCAAGGATTCATTAATTTTAGTTCCTTTCAAAACATTTAGAGTGCCATTAATAATGTTATCAAAAGACAAAGTTTGTTGTTTCTCATATAATGAAAACTTAATAATCTTAGGATATGGAAAAGTTACAGATTCATATTCAATTCTAAGCGTCAACTTCTTTTATAAAATATCAATCCAAGCTTTCAAGGTGGTTAGAAAAGGTCTACCAAGAATTAAAAGAATCTCATCCTCATCCTCTACATCTAGAGTCATTAAATCAACGGGGAAAATAAATTTTTCAACTTGTACCAAAACATCCTCAACAATACTCGTAGGATATTTAATTGATCTATCTTTCAACTCTATTCTTATCCTAGTGGGCTCTGTGAATTCATGAAATAGTCTATTAGACATCAAGTCAATTCCAGTAACTAAGTCTGCTAATGCATCGTTTAATTTAAGACTATTAATAATACAAGAGATTGAGAAACTCTCTGGTTCTTCTAGTTTATATGGTAGTTTGTCCACAATAATAGCTGGACACTCCTCACACGTTATCATCCTTTAATTCTTTTACTTCTTCTTGGTAGCAATCACCTCACTTTCCATCCTTGCTTTCTTTGGTTCCTGTAAAAGGGAATGAACCAAAGGAGTGTTAATATTCAATCTCTTAATAGGGTCTAAGTGTATAGTTGATGTTAATAGCTAAGCTAACTATTCTTTTACGTTAGTACCGCAAGAGAATAGGTCATAAGCTTGTAGTATAATATAGATATCATCTCATAAGAATTATGCCCAGCTACCACTTAATTCAAAGTAAACTTTGTTTAAGGAACAAATTCAATTAATAATTACCAAAAAGTAACTAAACATAAAAATTAGCAATGAATAACTAATATGATAATGAGCTAGAACTTTTTTTGGAATCAAGATTAAACACTAGAAGTCACTTTTATCCCTCTCTTATATCCCTCTATCTTATTGAATTAAAGATGGTTAGCCCAAGATATCTAAAGGTTTCAACTACCCTCTCTCAATGTGCTGCCAAATTTCCCTAATTTAGCGAGATATGATTAATCATGCAATCTCTCAGTCTACATAACTCATCCTAGACATTCAACGAAATATGAAGTGGTCCTATAGGAAATTAATTAATTAATCAAAATCTCTCTCTAATCAATTAACCAACATGATATTTTATAGGTCTATTGGATGCTAACTCTCATTGCACACATTGAAAAAAATTACCTAACTCAATTTCGCAATCTATTATATGATTTAAGCACAATAAAATATCATAACCATTAATCCATTAATCATAATAAGAAGAGTTCACAAAATAGTTTAAAAAGTACTTTGTAATAAGATATTTAGCCACTCATGGTGTTCAGCATATCCTTAACAAGTATAATATCCATAAAAGAAGGTAATAAAAGAAAATAAGAGCAAAAAATAATGAAATTTCAATTACTCTTCTCTTACTCCTTTGGTGTTGGAAAATATGAAATAGGGAGTGTTCTTAATGATTTTTGGTTTTAATCTTCTTTCCTCTCTTAGAAAGATAGCAAAATATTTATTGTTGCCTATTTAGGAAAGCTCCTCTTCGTTGGATGACAATACCTTAGGTTGTGGGCCCTTTTATATCTCCAAATCTTTCAAAAACTGCCATTTATCCATATGTGTCTCTAGCCAGGCAAGGACACGATGATCGTGTCAAGCTAAGCCATGACTATAGCCTACTCTACTTTTGCTTCTTCTTCTGTTTTTGCTCCTTTATGCTCCCCAGCTTCATTCTAATTTAAAATACATTAAGCACACACACCATTGAGATCCAAATTATTCCAAAAACCATCAATTACAACAAAAACAAATAACACAAACAATAACATCAAAATACCAAGAATCTAAATCCTAAATGCAACAATTCTATCATAAACATGCAAAAACACACCTTAAGCAATTAGGCAAACACCACACAAACCACAATTATCACTTGAAAGCTTTACTAATTGTCTAATGCTTGCTTTATCGTCAATCAGTTATGATGGTGTTATGGTTATCTCTTCATCTTCCTTCTTCGGTGCCTCATCACTCTTCTCTTTTTTTTTAGGCACAAACTCCATGTCCTCTTTCTCTACGCCTAAGAACACCACATGCATTTTTTGTCTTGGGTTCATTTTTTTATTTCCAAGTAAAGTAATTGGTGGTTGTTCTGAGATACTCTTGGTAAGTTAGCCCACTTGATTTTTTATATTCTTCATGGATGCTTCAAGATTTTATAAACAGGCATCCTTTGCAGCAATGTATTTGAGGAGGACCTCTGCCAATATGGATTGCTTATGAGATTGCTCTTGAGGCTAGAAACCAAGCAGGTGGTTTTGAACTTGTTACCCTTGATCTCTTCATAAGAAATTGGGATGATTGCACCACTTAGGATTGTACGTGTTGCTGTAAAGGTTGTTTTAATGATTCCCAACATATTCGACTTGCTCTGACTATACTCTTACCCCTGCTGGCTGACACTCATGGTTAGGATGATTGCCTCCATAGAAATCACAAACGAGTGTTTGATATCAAGCAGATGGAACCTAAATACTGTTTAGTTTCCTTATAAGGACTTCCACCTTGGTTTTTAGTGAGGCTACTACATCTATGTTGTGTGCTCCTCAACTAGGTTTAGGCTTCTATCTCGTGCTCTCCCACTAATAAGCATTCATAACTATGTTCTTGATCAATTCTTGTAGTTGTTCGGGAGTCTTAAAACTGGTGGTGCCTCTAGATGATGCATTTATTAACTGCAGTGTGAAAAAATTAAGACTGTCATAGACTGTTTACATCAACATACCCAACTTGAAATTATGGTGAGGGCACTTTCTAAGCATGTCCTTCCAACGCTACCATGCTTCATAGAGATTTTCCTATTCCCACTACTGAAAAGAAATAATATCGTTACATAATTTAGCTAGATGAGAACAAGGGAAAAACTTCGTCAAGAATGTTTCTGCTGGTTAGTTCCAAGAAGTGATGAAACCAGGAGGACTTGCCTTGAACTGTGAATTTGCCTGACTCCTCAGATCAAAGGGAAATAATCTCAATCTAACTACCTCGTTAGAAGCACTATTTAACTTGAAAGTGTCACAGATCTCTAAAAAGTTAGTGATATAGGCATTTGGGTCTTCATCTGGTAATATATCAAATTGCACATAGTTATGTAACATCTGAATCATTTGCAATTTGATTTTAAAGCTTACTCCTTCTACTCGAGGCCTTTGTATGCTTGAATTAATGCCTTGTAGAGATGAGCATGAAAGATCACCTAGGAAAGTTTTACTTTTGGTATAAAATCTCTCTCTATATTATCCTTTTGTTACTCTAATAACTCTAACTTCGTTCTACTTTTAGATTTCTCTTCCCTCAAGCCTTGCTTGAATGTTCGCTCTACCTTAAGATTTGCCTCTACTAGATTAATTGGATGACTTTAGGTCATGCAAGAAGAACATCTAACCTAAAAAGGTTAAAAAAGAGATAGAGGAAAAATAAAACTTTTAAATAACAATTAAAATGTAGAAAATTAAAATTTTCGAAAAACTAAGAAAATAAAAACTTAAACAAACAAGAACTAAAAACAAAGGAAATATAACTAGTTTAATAAAAAATAGAAAACACTAAATAATGGCTTAATCCTAGGAAACAATGCCAAAAACTTGATGCATGTGATACATTCCTAAGTTTTAATTAAATTTATATGTGCATCACAATAAGAATGACATAACACATAACTAGGCAACCATACTTATCGTAGTGTAATATGACTAAGGTGCGTATAGGATCGAATCTATAGGGATTACTATTACTAGTGATTGACTATCTTAACTATTTAACTTAATAAGATGCAAAGAGATTAGTTTGTTTGATAATGAAATTTTAATGAACAAATAAAAGTAAATTTCTTAACCAAAATCACAAAAGATAACACTAATGATAAAGTTAGGATTCAGGTGATTAATCCATTTAAGATATGTACGTATTCATTAGTCATCTTGATTTAACATGATTTCCAAAGTTACTAGACCATAGATTTCCTTATGTTAATCATTCAAGTCAATAAATTAGGTGAAAAGCTCTCTATAATCCTCTCTATTGATTGGATGCATTATCTCGTTCTATGTAACTTATTATTTTGGCTAAGCTCACACCTAATTCAAACATTTTATGTAAGTCTATATCTAGGTCTCCATGTAAGAAGTATTATTTATAGAGTGATTCTAAATTATGCAATGATCTAATCTTTTAATCAAATATATGTAATGGGCTCTCAATCAAGCATACACAACTCAAAGCATTAAAATTTATGTTTATGTTCGCATAACATTTGATAAACAATATTATTAAAATCCATAGACAATCTTAATATAAAATATAGAAATTTAAGATTAAATCAAGAAAAAATAATAAATACTACTTTCTAGAGTTCATAAAAACCTAAATCCTAATGAAAAGTTAGTTTCTAATCATAGTTTGAATCACAAAAATAATCAATAAAGGCTCATGTTGTGACTACCCAATGACGATTGATGTAAATTTATTATATTTAATCTTCAATTCTTGTGTTTGGAATTTCTCTTTTCCTTTAAAAATTATGTAGAGATCCTTTAGAGATTGTCTAAGATCTTAAAACCCTTCTTTGGTGGCTCCCCTTGGTGTTGCACGGAAAGAGAGCTTAAGATAATAACTTTAGAAGGTTGTTTTCTTTTCAAAATGCTCCATGCAAGACCTACAGCTTGGACCCATGGTCTTGGGTCTTTCCTATGATATCCTTTGCTAGGATATCACAGGCATAAGTCCTAGGCGTGTGTCCTAGAACAAATTATGGGTCTCTTGACAACTTCTACCTTTGCTCAATTTTTCTGCTCTAGCTCATTCTATACACCTTTAATATCCATGAAATTTGATATGAAGGCTCCTCAAATGATCCTCTTAGACTCCATAAAATTCATACCAATCGGAGCTCGATAAGTATGCCTAATACATAATCAAAATCTCCTATACTAAAATTGGTGCTTACTGGAGCTTATCTTACTCTTCTCTTAATTTATCCTTAATGGCTTGTCATATGACTTTCAAAATTGATTTGGAGCTTCATAACATGATGCTCTAGGTCTTCCAATTGATTTTCCATC
>JAOXYD010011241.1:0-15132 GCA_028565735.1 Pinacopodium congolense | reverse complement strand
ATCTTCCTAGAAGAGCATGACACACAAAAAAGAAATAGAATGATTATGAAATGCAGTCATATAGGCTCAAAATCTCACCTCTCACCGACTCTCAAGTAATTGCTTTCGTTCTCAATTTTGTTTTTTCTCTCAGCTCTTTTTTTTTTCTAAAACTAATTTTTTTAGTTACAAGAAAATTAAAAACAAGTTTTCTAATTAGAATAAAATTAGAAAGGGCTTTAATTCAAGAAAACTAATTTATTGAGTTGAATGAAATTAGAAATAAGTTTTCTACTTATAATACAATTTAAAAAATGAATTTCTAATTAAAGTAAACTAATCTGTTTAGTTGAATAAAATTAGAAACAACTAATTACTCCTATAAAATTATTTTTATATACTTCATGTTATATGAAATATTATAGTTATAATCTACTTAACAAATAATATAATCTATTTGATAGTATTTTACATCAAATAATTTGTTTGTTTGATAACCCTCATATGTAATAATGTTTTTGCCAGAGAAGTCCTTTAATTCAAATAATTCGTTTATTTGAAAGGCATACATTCAAATAATGTATTACTTGATGGTTGTCATGTTCATGTAATATGTTTATTTGAATATTACGATACTTAACCTTTTATGTTGGTTTCAAGAAAACGTCTTGAAAATTAGAAGACTAAGAGTATGATACATGTTTAAAAGAAGACTATGCATGATTAACTTATTGAGATAATTGGACAATTATCATACGCAATCAAAGTAAGATTTAAGGACACAAGTCAAATTTTTATGTAATGATCAATGAACTTAAACATTTGGATTATACAAGGTTGAATGTTCAAGTTCGATACATTTATATATTGCGTAGGATATTATTGCTTGCCGAGAAGAGTTGTTGATGAGAATGTGGGATGTTCATAATGAAACTAATCTTTCACAACAGTATGAATGTTTTTATTATAGCATAAAAGAAGAAAAATATTTAGGAGTATGCTTCATAGTGGTTTACTGTTAAACATAGTTAGTATTATTACATGCCGTGATGCATGGGATAAGTATTTCTGATATAATATGCATTTAAAATTATTAATTTTTTAAAGTACAAATATCAATTGATAGATATTATTTGTTTATTGAAATGCATTCATATTTGAGTTCTTTGTTATTGCATATATATATATGTGTTATATATATCATTCTTGAGATTTAACTTTGTATAAATATCTAAATAGAATGATTAATTATTGATCAATTTTTATATAGATGATGATTGGAACTTTGTGATATTTTGATTCCATAAGTAATTATGAAAACAATTAAAGTTTCTATTTAAATTGTTACATTAAATTATTATAAATGATAACAATGACATCATGAGTGTATTATTAAGAAGAATGTGTGTTTGAGAATAATGACTACTGTATTTGAAAAATCTTGTTGAAATTTTCACTTAAGGTGAAAACTAAAATGATGACAATTTAAGAACTTTTGGATTTTAGAAATCCAATACATATGGAAAGAGTAAAAGGCTCTTATCTTTACTACTTGAAATCATAATGATTCCTAAAAGACACATTATGTCTTAACATAGGAAGATTGTGAGGTATGTGATATGTGTAAAAGTAAAATGTCCATAATTCACGTAATATAGATAAAGATTATATGTGAATTAAGGGAGTATGATTTATGCCTAGAACATATGGTTCATAAGAATATAACACTTGTAATCTCTTAATGATTGACTTATAGTCACTCCCTCGTTCACTATCAAATTTGACATATAAAAAAGAAAAATTATAAAGAAATAAAAAATCTAAATTGGAAGTTAATGTATTTAATGCCGAGGTATCTAAAGCAAATGTCAAACATGGTCAGTGACTTGAGAGAGATTCCTGATATCTTTTAGATATGCAACAAGTGAAAGTTTTTACAATGTATCCATCTCTAGATTATATGGTATACGAAATGGTATTCAAACTACAAGAATAAAGGTTCTTATGGGGTGCCTATCATGAATGTCTTAAGGCTTTCGCACAATATAGTGTAGACTATATAATTGAGACATAACTCCCAAGAAGATGAAAATAAAACAAGGAAGCTCGATGGTGAGTCTAAAATAAATATGGAAAGAAAGTCTTCTATAGTTCTTACCCTTTTAAGTTATGCTAAGACTAATCAATCTAAGAAAAGGAAAAGGATATCACAACAAGAAAGTTCTTGTTTATTATCATGCCTTTAAATAGCAATAAGGCTCTTAGAATAATCATAACGTTTTTATGTTTGATGGTTTTTTTTAGTATTAAATGATAGTTAAGTATATTTGTTGCTTCATTTTCACATCTAACACTTGTAAAATTGATACGACGTGATGGAATTATTAGGCTTGGTCATATTAGACTAAATCAAATCAGTCGATTAGTTAAATAGGCTTATTTAGAAGGCCTGCATCATGTAGAATTATCTACTTATGACAATAGCCTAACCAACAAAATTGTGTAATAAACCATTTTGTATGGTACAAAGAGTTATGAATTCATCATAGTTAACTCATTATGATATCTATGGTAGACTGGATGTGATATTTATTGCTTATAGGTAATTATTCTATCACTAATTTAAATGAGTATAATTGATATAGTCATATCCAACTGATTTCTCATAAGTTGAAGTATCATGTTACTTCTAATAGTTTACACTTCTCACTGAGAATTAGTAAGGCAAGTCATATAATGACTTTAAGAACTAGTCAAGGATAAGTGCTCTTAAGTACTTATATACTTAATTCAAAAGATCATGTGATGAAAATTAAAGGAATAGAGACTTGATTTTTCCATAAACATATTATACAATTGATGATAAAAAGAGGAGAACTAGAACTCTTGAAATTGTGAAGTATCTAATGACATAAGAAAAGTTGGCCTAGCACATATCAGGGTGATATGTCATTGATGACCGAATATAGTCGCCTATGTGCCTATCAAAGTTAGTTATTAATCACCATATTTTTTATGGGCAAGTAAAAGACCTAACTTATTACATTTGAATTCCAAAGAAATTGTTACTTTCTCAATCCCTTTCATAAGTATGTGAAATGAGGTCCCAAAAGAAATGTAAGTATCTTTAATGAATATGGTGAACATGCCATAAGACATTTGTTCAAAACTAAGTAAAGAAATAACCTAGTAATTGGATTTATGTCACAAGATGTCATATTGTTAGAGGATGTCTTTCTAAAGTAAGGCAAGATAGTTCAAAGCTTATCTCTATACAAGATACTAAATCAAAATGATTGAGTAAGTTGAGACCAAATAGATGCGATATATCTGAGTGGAAGAAATTAAGAAGATGATAAATTAGTTTTTGAAAATGAAAATTGCAACCCAATGGGAATTTTTTACCATAGTCTCTTTACCACAATTTGATTTGAGTGGGAGAAATATAAGAATAAAGAAATATTTTTTTCTTAAATTTTTAATGTGCACCTACATCGTGACTGGATGAATCCTTAGATGACATTTTGACATTAAAGGGAAAAAATATTAGTAATTTTATAAGAAACGTATGGGTCTTTTATAGGTCTAAGCATATGACAAATGCTCTATCTTATTTTGCTAAGGATGAATACATGAGTTATAAAAGAAGAACAAATGATAATAAACTTTATCTGAGTGTCCTAAAGGACTTATTGCCATCAAGTACAAATGAGTTCCCAAATGTCAATTAAAAGACTAATGTAATTTTAGTAGTTACACAACATAAAATTCAAGATGAGAAGACATTCTCAATTATTATGAGGTTTACATTTGTTTGACCATTTCTAACTTTAGTAGTTAGAATGGATCTCACTTTACATCAAATGGATGTAAAAGGCCACATTCTTAAATGAAGAACAAAATAAAGAAAAACTAATAGGTTTTGTTTACAAAGGCCAAGAACATTAGTTGTTTATATTGTTATCGTCAATATGTGATCTAAAGTATTCTTAAATTTAGTAGCATATGATGTTTCATACAGTAACCATGTCATATGATTTTATATGATTAATAAAGATCACTAAGTATATGCTACAAGATCCAATGAAAATGTGTAAATTTATCAATATATTTGATGACATTATGATAACTAGTAATAAATGTTGGTTTGTTGAGTAAATCAAACAAGTGGCTATCAACCATATTTATATGAATGACATAGATAAGGTACATGGAAAAGATTGCATTCATGTTGGAAGCAGTGTTTTAAATACCGTACTGGTACCGGTACCGGATTAGCCCCGAAAACGGTACTGTACCGGTATCAGTTAATACCGGTACCATTTCAGATAATTATTTAAAATTATAAATTAATTTGTAAATTTTATAAAATTTACAAAATAGTCTATAAATGCATTATATTATATAGTTTTTAACTTAATTTTAAAATTAAAAAGACCAAAATACAAAATTTTTCTTTAAAAAAATTTTTTTAAAATTTTTTTTCCGGTATCGGCCGGTATTTGAATTCGGTACCAGTTTTAATAATTTCGTACAGTTTTCTGGCCGGTACGGTACGAAATCAAAAACGTTGGTTGGAAGTTGTATTTTTTAAGTAGCAGTCAAAATGATTTATTATTGCTATTATGAGCTACATATACATCAAAAGAATACTTGAATAGCTATGTATGCAAGATTATAAACCTTTCATATTGATATTGCTAAAAGTGAGCAACTAAGCAATAGGATGCATCTATAGATGTTATATGATGAGATGAAATTAGTAATCTCACATACACTTTGTTATGTATGAACAAACACATTAATAGGTAGTAGTAGAGAACTCAAATGTCAAAATTGAACCAAACACATAAATATAAGCTTAAATATTTCATAAGGACATAGTAGCGTAGAGAGAAAGGGACTATGCTAAGTAACTATATCAATGATGCTAATTTGTTTGTCATTGAGTATTTAATGCAACATATGTTTAATTAAGTATTAAGCATCATTATTTTCTTAGATGAAGTTTTATATGAAAATTCATCCTAAAATATGTAAGAATACTTGATTTTAAATTAACTATTCAGTTCTAAAATGAATAATGGATGGGTATTAAACATTTAATTATAGATATTAGATGTATATCGGATATATATAAAATGCCTTCCTACATAGGTCACCGCCTCCATTACTTTGTAGGAATGGAGATGAGACAATTTTTAAGCTATTTTATCTAGGTGATAAAATGAGAGCCATAGGATTAAAATGCGAATGTTGATGTGAAATTTATGGATAATTCAGATAATTATTAGTAATGCCATAACTCTTGAAAATGATAAGTTCACCCAGTCTATCTTAATATGCCAGATGGGAGTTCTAAAAAAGGTGGATTGAGTGAGTAAATACATAAAATCAATTAGGTATTAGGTACACTTGAACTATTGTCTATATATTCTTTAAGAAAAGACAAATCTATGAAAAAGAGCTAATACTGTGCATTATTGACCAATAAGGATAATATAAGTTATATTCTCAACTTATATTGCGTAAGGATCTTATAAAGGTAATGTGAACCTCAAATTTTTAAGTACACTTTTACTCAAATTTTAACTCCAAATAATTAAATTAATGATTAATATCTTAGAATGGTACCTAAAAATTATGTTTGAATCAATATAATGGGACATTCTAGAAAAATAATTTAATTTTATTTGAAGGATTGAGAATAGAGGAAGATTATTATAAATTCAAATTTGCATCACGAAGAATTCAAAAGGATCTACCTTCTATGTATAAGGCAGTATGAATATGAAGTATATATGAATTGAGAATAATATGATGAATAATGCAATAAACAATCTAGGGTACATCATACTAAATCCACTAATGGATCGATTTACTAGTCAAGATGTCATATATCCCTAACAGATGTATTATAATATGCTTTCATAGTATGCTAGTTGCACGAGTTATTAGACTAGTATGAGAAATGTAGAGTTTTGAATTAGATAAACCCATCATGTGTGAGTGGAAGATGATGGACAAATACACCCATATAGGTTTATGATCATTTTCCATTTATTATCTACCAAAGGGTAGTTATGTTTTGAATTCAGTATAAAAGATTAAAAAATCCAAAATTAATTAGATTATGGTCATCATCTTAAAAATTTTCTCTGCAGAAGAAGAGAACGACAGTTCTTTTCAAAAAGTTATTTAATAAGTGAAATTAAGACATAATCCAAGTAAGTGATTATATTTTGATCATGTATATATTTAAATCCGATCCTAATATCTACGTGATATTTCCAACACAGGTACTTGCCATAACTTTTGTTAAATGATTCTAAAGAAAATTCGTCTCTATTAAAAGTCTAAGATATAAATTTTAAGTTTGAGGAGATGTGGGAAAAGTTGCAGATTAATATGGATGAGTTATCCTAGACTGAACCTAAAAAGAGGGAACATTTCAGACCAAGAAGAGGACTTAATACTCAAGCTTCATAAGCTCCATGAAAGTAGGTAAGAACTGATGTTTCGTTTCATTGTCAGTATAAAACTAATGCTCGACATATGATCAACAAAATAATGTCTTTAGCTGGTCTTTGATTGTTGGAAGACTGCCTAGT
Organism: Pinacopodium congolense; assembly: GCA_028565735.1. NCBI lineage: Eukaryota > Viridiplantae > Streptophyta > Magnoliopsida > Malpighiales > Erythroxylaceae > Pinacopodium > Pinacopodium congolense. Next base: position 8,542 of record JAOXYD010011241.1, on the reverse strand, counting down.
CATACAGATAATGAGGTTAAGAACTATTGGAATTCTCATTTGACTAAAAAGATAAAGCGAAATAAGAAGCAAATAATATGCTCAACATTAAAAAAAATGACTTATATAAAAAGATCAGGTACAAGAAATGAGGGCGGCCACAAAGGGAATTAATGAAGGAACCTTCAAAAGATAGACTGACCCACAAAGCATCTTTGTAGACAATGATTAGTTGTATGATTTTTCAGGTGAAGAACCTCTCAGCTTAGAATGGATGAGTAAATTCTTTAAGTGGGATGAAATCTTAATTAAATTGGCATGAGTGTTTCAAGTGTTATTTTGTTTTAATGAATGAACTTATAATTATGCATCTTTTCCTTCTATTATTTTATTTCCAATAAAATCTGGTTGTTCAAGATAAGTAGTAATTACAACTTTTTATGCACAATTTACATTCATCATTCTATAAAATCTCATATATTGAAGGCCTAAATATGATGGTTTCCCTTTGATAGAAAAAATATATTTCTTTTAATGCGTTAAAATTTTTTAAAACTTGGTGAAAATTTAAAATAGGACCAAAGAAAAGATCTTTAATTGCCAAGTATAAGGCATATTTTATTTATATAAAGTCTAATGGAGAAGATTAAAAAAAAACAATATCTTCATCCCACGTCCTGACAAAATAGTGAACGTGACATCAAAAAGGAGGCTAAGAAGGGTTTTGTCTGCAATAATCAACCCACGTCCTGACAAAAAAGTTCATGCTTTAACTACTTTTCTATGGAAAATTCATTGACTTGTTCTTTCTTTCTTTTTTCCCCCAATACCCCTAAGATGAATGGGGGAACAACACAATTGGATTTAGATAGAAGTTGCATATCCTATCATTATCTGTGATTTTTCATAGAGAAACTTGTTTTCTATTTTAACTCGTGGATATGGTAATTATATTATATCAATCTTATCACTTAAGTCAATTAATATATTGCTAATAAAATTATTAGTACACTTAACATTTTTCTCAAGAAAATTTTTAGTCTTGATAAAAGATAGCACCCATACTAAATTAGCCTGAGTATCTTCAAAAGCTGCAAGTTTAACTATAAAGCATTTGGTATTAGAGTAAAATTTAAGACTAAAATTATTGTATTATTTTAGATCATAACATGTGAACGATAATTGGATCTCCATGTTGTGGCTTAAGATTTATAAGTTTAAGGGAAATAAAATGTAAGACTTAAAGACTTTGCTCAAGAAAAATTCTAGTCTGTCAAAGCAAAAATTTGGCCTAGATAGCCAAATGGGTAAGTTCACATTAATCAATGAAGGGTTCAAATACTTCCACATTGTTGTAGTTCAAGTTCTACAATCTGTTGGAATAGTCTCCACCAAGATTGGTTTTTTGCGGAGTATAGCCAAGTAAAGTAGTCACAGGTATCTATAAAACATCTTCCTTTGCCTTTTTATTAAGGTCAATGTCAACAACTATATTGTGGTGTCTTGACCTACAAAGTAGAAGAATCTTCAACTATTATTTGGATTTTAGATTCTTATGTTCTGCATTTAATAGATTGTTGGTCTTTCTTATGGATCATATCCTTTAAAATTGCTTTCATTTCCTTATTTATTGCATATCTCTTACAGCTCTTTTTAATAGCCAAGAATTTGAAGAGTTAACACCAAATTTGACAATTTCTAATTCTGGGTTCAAGAAAAATACATCATAAAAATAAATCATTAAAGGAATTCAATCGATAATCGTAGGTGCACCATAAACCAGGGATGTAACAGAGTAATAATGTTTAAGAACTGAAATGACTTGACCTTTTAGAGTTCAAATATTCTGTAAAATTTATATCATCACACTATTCATAATGAGAAGGTCTATATATATGTAATACAAGATCAACTATAAATAAGGAAACTAATAATGTGTTATAATTTTACAATTCCAATAATTGTGAAAATAATATCTGATGAATCATATCAATTATTCAAAGAATATTTCATGAATCTTAACAATTATAAAGAAGATATTATGAGAATTTACAAGTCATGCAATTATGAACTTGGATAGGAGTAAAACAACACCTAATTAAGGAGTAGAAACAATGTTTCCTTAAAATGTTATTCTTTTTCCTTTTTTCGTGAGTAAAATAGTATGGAGTCTTAAACTAAATAGTGCTATTGTCTTTGGCCGTTTATCTTATAAACTTATGTCTAGATAGTTTGAAATAGACCCCCTTTAAGTTGAAGCATGGAGATTGTGATTTTCCAACTTGTCAAATAAGAAGTAAAATTGATGTTTGCCCAATACTTTGGTGAAAACACCAATAAGTTGATGTTGGAAAGCAATATGTGGACTAATAAGCAAACCAAATTGGATATAATCATGAACAAAATGACAGTCAATCTCAATGTACTTAGTCAGTTCATAATAAATAGGATCATTAGCAATGTGTATGACAACTTAATTGTAATATTAAAGTCTAATAGGAGAAGTATGGATGGAGTTAAATCTAAAAGAACTTGCCATAATTAAATGAGTTTATAAGTAGTGGTTACTATAAATCAATATTTTTCCCCCACAAAAGAGTCGGATACAGTGGTTTGTTCTTACTTTTCCAAGAGATGGGATAATGACAAAGAAGAAAGAAGAATCTACTTAGGGAACAACAAGTGAGAGTATAGCTAGCCTAATTAAGTCATTGTAAAAGAAGGATCATTAAATGATGGTAGGAAAAAATCTTGACTCGGTGCTAATTTAAGATATCGTAAAATGCATAAAGCTACTTATCAATACCACTTGGTGAGATTGATTCACGAATTAAGATAAGATATACATTGAATAACAAATGTTAGGTCTCATAATTGTTAAATGTAGCCAACTCCTAACTTAAGGACCAAAATCATTAAGTAAATGACTATCTTTAAGAGCCAATTTATGGTATTATGCAATGGGAAAATGGTATAGCTTGGAAGCAAGCATAATTGTCTCCTATAAGATATCTAACATATATTTCCCTTGTGATAGAATAATTCTTTTAGTTGAATGACAACTTAAAGTCTAGGAAAGTATTTAAGGATACTAAGATCTTTAATGGGAAACTAAGCTTCCAAATACTATTTAAGAGTAGTGGGATTTAAGTCATCGTTGGTGGCAATGATAACATCATCTACATAAATAAAATGGTAGTAAAAAACTTATATTTATGTAGAAAAATAAGGAGTTATTAACCTTGGATTGAGCAAAACAAAATTAAAGAATGGAAATATAGAACTCTACAATATATTAACTAGAAGCTTTTTTCAAACCATAAAAGATTTATGTAGACGTTGAGCATAATCATCTTTAGGGTATATATAACCAAATAGAGGATTTATGTATATTTCTTAGGTCACCATGAAGAAATGCATTGTGGATGTCAAATTGGTGAAGATTTTAATGTTTAGTAGTAGCTACCCCCAAACTAGTTCAAATAGTAATGAGTTCTATAGCTGGTGCAAAAGGTTTGAGTATAATCAATACCTTTTACTTAAGCATATCCATTAGTCATAAGGCGCGTCTTTATATTATTTGATTGTACCATCATAATTGTATTTGATTATGTAAATCCATTTACATCCAACAGTTTTCTTTCCTATGGGTAATTTCTCTAGTATCCAAGTGTGATTCTTCTTAGGTTCTTCAAATTTTTTGTGCATGGCTTATTGTCATTTAGTGTTTTTAATAGCTTGAAAAATAATATGTTGGCTCATCATTATACTTGAAAATTTAGAATAGGAAATATAGTGACATAAGGAGTATATAAGGAAGCTGCATTGAAAAAGGTGTTTAAAAGACACTTATTAGCTCTAGGCAAATCAACATAATTTTTTTTATAAGAGTTGGGTGTTTCTTATCTCGAGTAAGATGAGTAGATTCAATGGGAAATTTAGGTGCTTGATTAAAAATGACTTTTGTGATCACTATCACATTAGGTAGGGAGCATCATTTATTTTAGAAGTAGTGGAAGTATGGTCAATAGAGTGGGATGGTAGTGTATGTCTTACGGGTCAAGTTCTGGGATGGGTAAAGGCATAGGTGTTAGAATAGATGATTCATGATTGGATGCTAATGACTAAATGAAGAATAGGAAAATGTCTTCATAACATAAAACATCTAGAGAAACAAAGATTCTGTGAGTTTTTATGTTATAAACTTTATATTCCTTTTTACTATAACGATAGCTCACAAAGATGCAAGATGTTTCTCTCCTTCTAAATTTTTCCTTTGACCCTAGAATAACAAACATAGCAAAGATAACTAAATACTCAAAGATGTAAATAACTTGGTTTATGAAAAAATAAAATTTCGTAAGGACTTTTTCCAAATAATAGAGGTATGGGAGTATAGTTAATTAAATAGGCAATGGTTAAAACACCCTCACCCTAAACTTTGATAGGTAATCTGACTTGAAATCTTATGCCTCTTAAAACTTTAAGGAGATCCTTGTGTTTTTATTTTACAATCTCATTTTGTTCAGGATGAGAGAAACAAGAAAATTGAGTCATGATTCCATTTTATTGGCAAAAGGGTTGGAATTTGTAAGTGGTGAACTTAGTCTTATTATCACTTCGAATTGGTTTAACATGATAACTAAATTGTTTATGTACCATGGTAAAAAAGTATGTTAATAAATGATGAACCCTTATCAAACTCCTTCTTACCCTTCATCAAGGAAACCTATATACTTATAGGGAAATCATCGATAATACTTAGGAAATAATAAGCACTTGATAAAGAAAGAGTTTGATAAGGGTTCCAAACATGATAATGAATTAATTCAAAAGCATTTTTAACTTTTGATAGAGCTAATAGGAAAAGTATGATGAACTTATTTATCTCAATGGCAAGTGTCATAACATGTGAGAGAATTCTTCATAATAGAGAAATCTAATCTATTAATTAAGGATAATTTTTCAAAAGATAAATGGCCATGCCATTAGTGTTAAAGGATAAAGGCAATGTCATGAATAGAGTTTATTAAAAGCATCATAACAGTGGTTACACAAAAATAATAAAGGTTGTTATGGAGTTCACCTATTCTAATCAGCTTGCTCGTGACTAGGTCTTATGAGACACAAAATGAAGGGAAAAAATGAGTGGAACAATTTAAAAGTTCGATTAACTTGCTTATATAGATAAGGTTATAAAAAAAATAAAGGTAGGTAAAGAACATGTTTTAAAATAATGTTTGAATTATTGGTTACATCTTTATGTGATTTCACTAAAATAAGAGAGCCATCTGCAATCTTAATTAGAGAATTAAAGGTATTATTATTTTCATCATATAAGACAATTTTTTGACAAATTATATGAACGATAACACTCCAATCAAGAATCCATTCAATTATATGATTAGTTAGAGAAATTGCCTTACTAATAAATTTAGCAATTAGGTTGTTATTTGGATTCCTTTCAATATTCAATAGCAACATAAGTTGTGAATATTGCTCCTTAGGAAGACCTTTAATTGGTGATGTGAAGAGTGAGTTTGTTGTCTCCCTAATTTGTGCTTCGTTTACTACATTTCCTTGTGTTGATTTTGATTGTTCTTTTCCCACCAATTTGGGTAGCCATACAACTCAAAACATGCATCCTTTGTATGCTTAAATTATTTGTAAGTAATCATTGAATAACTTTAAATACTGTGATTTTCAATCATTATATGAAAAATACTAAATTTTGAGGCACCTTCTGATATAGTAAAGGCTACAACTTCAACAACTATCACACCTCTTAATGATAAAATCTGTTATTGTCTTTTTTCTTGTGAAATAGTGCATACGAGCTAATGTGGGTAAAGGGTTTGTGTTATGAATTTATGAGCATACCATGTTAAACTTGTAATTCAATCTTATCAAGAATTGGTTAGCCTTCTTCTTTTCCTTCTCCATTACATTTTCCTTAGTTACTCCATACATATATACATGATAGGATTTGAAAATAAGTATTGCATTCATATCAAAGTCTGTATAGTTTAGTATAATATACAATTGTTGACATTTACTTCTATTGTGTTTTCATTATTTTTATTTCGTTTGATGTACTTGTAGAGCATTACCTTGTGAAAGTCATTCTTTCAAGTCAATCATCTCTTTTATAGTGTCAAATTATGGAACACTATCATGTACAGAAATAAATACACATGAGATGACCACGGAGGTGCTCTTAATCCAAACTACTTGTATTTGGTGAATTAGGTTTAGGATGGAAAATAGTTTCATCAACAAATTAATCACAGTCGTTCACCATGTTGAGTAGATGTCTTCCTTAAGGAGGTAAGAAACTAGAGTAATTTTTGGGTTATTAGATGAATGTATGGTGCATGCGAAAGATGAATCCCATAAATTTTGGTTGAGGTTTATTTGGGTCTTTACAAGTGTAAGGTGATAACTAATTTCTTCAGCAATGATGGAGAAGAAGATACCCTAATTCACTTGCTTTCATACCATGTAAAATTTGTATCAGTATGTTTTATTTATAATGAAAAAGTTAAGATATATAATTCAAGACCAATTATAAATAAGGAAACTAATAATATGTCATAATTGTAGAATCTCAATAATTATAAAAAGAATATCTCATAAATCATATCAATTATTAAGACATTATTTCATAAATCTTAATAATTATAAAGAAGATATTGGGAAAATTTACAAGCTACTCGATTATGAACTTAGACAGAGTAAAATGGTGTTTTACTAAGTAAAACAAATTCGTTTTTTTAAGCTATTATTTTGTATCATTATCTTTAGTTATTTAACTTCTACACTTTTGTCATTGCATTTTTTTCCTTTTAGATAAGTACTTTCTCCAATAACATCGCACTAGAGCATCTTTAAAATGCTGGGACCTATCCCTTTTTAATTGAACTTATTTAGCCTGTAGAAAATATGGATTGCCACATTTCTTTGTAGTTCAATTAAAAAAAATCAATCATCCAAATCAAAAGTTGTTAAAGAAAGATAACAAAAGGCATAAAGTTTTCAAACTATTGTCTAATAGATGCTTCCTTGTCCAGTTCTCCATATGGTTCACCTTTCCCTTGAATTATTTATGCACTTGATTAATTTTAAGTTTCTTCTTCATTGAATCACATAGGTGCGATTAAAGTGACTCATCTTAGATGAAATGAAGTAATAGTACTTGAAAACTTGTAATAGTTTGTAATGTCGTGTTTAAACATTTCAACTTTTCACTATTGCTAAACAAAAATGGAGATGAACTTCTCATGTTGTGTTGTGGAAACATTGAAGGAGTTACCTATGGTGGTGAAGGTATTAAAAAAAATGAAAATATGTCTTTGTTTTAATAGTTAAGGGATTGAGCCCACAAAACAACAAATTAGACCCTAGTTAAACTAATTACAGGCTAAAGAACACCAAAAGTGATGATGTTGACCACTCGAAAAATTCCAAGCATTTCTGATAACACCATTTTTATATAACTAATTTTTATTTAGGGTTAAATTCATCCGGTACTCATGTGGTTTGATTAATTGTTAATTAGGTTCCTATAGTTTCAAAAATATCAAATAAATTCTTAAAATTTCAAATTATTTTCTTCTGTTAGTCCTCCGTTAATTTTTCCCTACATAGACTACAGTATATTCACATGACACATTTTGAAACACGTGGCATGCTATGTCACATTAGACTAATGTGTAAAACTAACTTGATATCTTAAGGATCTATTTGATAGTTTACCAAATTTTAAGGACCTAATTAATAGTTTATTAAATTACAACGACCTAATTGATTTTAAATCCAACAATTAAATTATTTTGATAATTAACGTATAATTTTTAATAATTTTAAAAATATGTATTGTAAATGTTATGTCCTTTAAATAAAGTATACGAAAATTTTAAATTAAAATAATAAATTAATAAATTATCTTTTATAAATTTAATATTTATGATATTGCACATATATAAAAGTAATATAAATATATTTATTGTACAAGTAATACAATAATAATTGATTTAAGTTAATAAAATTTTCAAGTTGATAATAATTTGGTTTAGATATTGAATTCTAATTGAATCTTTAAAAATAAATTGAAACTTATTTGAATCTTAAATTTAAATTTATTTAAATGTGATCTAAATCATTAATTTTATATAAAAAAACAAATTCGATTAGCTTTAAAATGTTTAATTTAATTCAAAATAAAATTAATGACTTAAATTAAATTTAAATAAAATATTATTTTTCACATTTTTCTTATAAAACTTTTTCTCATATTCGTTATAATTTCTAAATGTAGTTAAAAAATCTATATAAACAAGTTTACAAATTCTTCATATTATTTCGAGTGAAATTTTAAATACGAATAAATTTTAACCTATTTTATTTAAATTCAATCGAAATTGAATATAAAAATCTTTTTAAGTTATATAAAATCATACCTAAAAATCAAATTATTATCATCCTAAAAAATTTTATGAACTTAAAAATAATTAGTAATGTGTTATTTATACAATAAATACATTTATCTTACTCTTATCTTTAT
>JAOXYD010011230.1:0-15132 GCA_028565735.1 Pinacopodium congolense | reverse complement strand
TATGATAAATATAACTTAAGTAACAATACTTTGATTAATTCAAAATAATAACAATAATACATGAAATTAAGAGTTTATAATAAACCAAACCACATCCTTAAATGATATTCTAACTCAAAACTATGTGACTACTATTACTAGAACTCAAACAACCTAAAAAATTCAAATTACAAAAGAAAGAAATGAAAAACAACTTAAGACTACTTTGATCTGAAAACTAAGGTGTTTTGATCCTAAAACTGATGCCTAAAACGTATAGGAGAGGTCCCTTTATATAGGGATAGAGTAGCTGCAAGTGGAGGAAGAAGAAAAGCCATAAATGTTGAAGATTTAAGTCAAAAATGGCTACTGCACGTTCATTAATGGCATGCTGTGTTGAATTTTGATAAAGCATCCATCTCTTTTCTCTAACTCCATCTTTAAGCTCCCTCCTGCAAACTAAATATAATAACACATAAATAAAACATTTAAGCACTAAAATAGGGTCAAATTAACATCAAATAACATAAAAAAACTATATTTTTAACCCCTAATAGTTGCCTTATATTACCTAATGCTAAATCCATCATAGTTAAGGGTTTAACAACCCCTTGAGGCCTATTCACTAATTGTTCTGGTGGATCCATATCTAAATCAAGCGATTGTTCACTCTTAGTTTCTACTTCTATAGTTTCCGACGTGCTCACTTTAGTTTCTTTCTTTTGCTTCCTAAGTGACCGCTCAAGCTCCGGATCAAACTCTAACTTCTCAGGTTTTTGTCCTAAAGTATGCATACAATATTAAAGCAAAAAGAAATAAATCAAGAAATCTAATAACTAAAACCCATAAAAGAAAACACATGCACTTTAAATAATCAAGAAATATAAATTTAAACATTTTAAACAATATACACAAGTCTAATTTAATCTTCACCAATTTTTCCTACTATTTAAAAAATGATTAGCGTTGAATTCCCTGAAAACAGTGCCAAAAACTTGTTTTTGGTTTTTTATGAAGGTCAATTAATCCAAATTCACTCACAATTTATGTTCTTTAAGCACATTTTTCTTAAATCAAAATTCAACTAACACTGGTGGCAAGTTCACCTGTCACAAGTAATATGTGAAAGTATTTTTTATCTAATTAATCATCCACAGGGAATCTATATCAAATTGCAAGTGCCAGGACAAATTAAGATCAAAATTGTCTAGAGATTCAAAGTCGAATGAAACTACAACTAAAATTACTAATTGAAATAGAAATTACGAAATTACGCATAATAACTAAGTTAGAAAAAAGATTGCCAAAATGGATGGCGTAAGTTATGGAATTGGCCTGTAATGATCCAAATGGATTAATTATGCATTGAAGTAATTATCTTAGGGTCACTTCTCTAGATCAAATCCAAGCTATGGTGAAGATAAAGCTCTTTCTCTAATGACTTTGGTCAAGCATCAATCTTTAAGTTTTAGGCATAAAAGATAGGAAACTTAACATAAAAATTAAAATTTTCATATTATAACCCTCGAGATAATCCAAAGCTTGGCCATTCAATGATTTAAATCTATTGGTTAATGACTAGTCCAATTAGGAAGATTTCTCGGATCCTAACTTGTTTATAAACTTTATTCTAAGTGTTTATGTTAGAATAAGCTTTAATCTAATCATTTAAGCAAAAGACAACTTTCCATCATATGTACAAACACATTCAACACATAATAGAGTATTTCCAAACCAATCCATAACCAAAATAAGTTCAGCCACTCATTTAAAGGAAGAAATAGATCATTCTCATCATGTTTATCGTGTTCTTACACAAGTAAGAGAAAAGAGTGGATTCAAATATGAAAATAGGTTAGAAAGCACCATTAAACAAGTTCAAACACATTTACAAGCTTGAATCACATGTAGAAGCTTTAACAATCCTGAAATATAAAAAAAATCTACAAAAAAAGATCAAAATGTTGAAAAACAAGAGAAAAGAGCATAACTAGAAATTGTTGTGATTTCTCTCTTGATTTCATGTTTTAATATATATTTCTGTAGAGTGTAGGAACAAGTTGAAAATTTTTAGCCAATCAAATGAGGAGATCCAGCTATCTCTGTCTCAAATACTAGTATAGTAGTTTTAGAAAAAGAGTACAACAGTGTTGTAATGCTCCTATGTTTTGAATCCAAAAAGGAGTTAATCGTTGGTCTCTACAAGTAAAATGTGATTAGCCCGTCGTTTTACTCCTGATTCATCTCAATTCTTCACAATTTCCTTTATTTCCCTTCCAATTTGGTTTCCATATACAAATTAAACAATTATGGGCACCATTTAAACAATTTAAACAAAAACTAGGAGTAAATTCATAACAAAAATCATGAAAAGCCATATGAAATAAACTCCTATCATGATTCTTTTGAAAAATGTCTAGGTCATCTTATTTTGTTACTTAAGAGATCTCTTGAACTAACCTTGTTCTTAATTCTGAAATGTGTCATTTTATGATTCAACAAGGGATAGAGCCAAGATAGAACTTGTATATTCTTTGCCTTTCCTCGTTTCTGTATGGGAGGTTTGCTATTTTCTTGGTCATGCAAGATTTTATATCATATTCATTCAAGACTTTTCAAAAGTTGCACAACCACTGTATAGGTTGCTACATAAGAATAGGGAATTTGTTTTTCATGAATAGTGTAAGAAAGTATTTGATGTGTTAAAGGAAAAGTTAGACACTACGCCCTTTTTGCAGCTTTTAGATTAGAGTCTGCTGTTTAAGCTTATGTGTGATACCTCAGCAAAATATTAGCGTGATTTTAGGTCAGTGAGTGAGGCAATTCCCTCATGTTATTTATTATCCCTTGAAGACTTTGATCGAAGCCGAAGTAAAATACACCACCAGAAAACAGAACTTTTTACCACAGTTTTTGCTTTGGATAAGTTTAGATCTTATTTGTTGGATACTAGGATTATTTTTTTATTATAATCATGCAATTTTGAAATACCTATTGGCAAAAAAGGAGTCAAAGACAAGGCTCATCCATTAGATAATCCTACTTCATGAGTTCGATGTGGAGATCAATGACAAGAAAAGTTTGGGGAACGGAGTAGAAAATTATTTGAGTCACTTAGTAGACCATGACATAGACACGAGCCCTATCAATGATGACTTCTTGGACTAGCAGTTGCTTTCAATACAGTTTGTAACTCCTTGTTATGCTGACATAGTGAATTTCTTAGTTACTCAGTAATTTCCTACAAATTTCATCAAGACACAAAAAGAGATGATGAAGATCCAAGCCAATTTTTATGCCTAGGAAAATCCATACCTATGGAAATATTGTGTAGATCAAGTCATTAAAAGGTGAGTACTTGATTGTGAATTTCTTTCCATCTTGACATTTTTTCATTTTTATACATGTGGAGGTCATTTTGGACCAAAGAGGACAACTCCTCAGGTTCTAGAGAGAGGGTTTTATTGACCATCTCTCTTTAGACATGTCTATGATTTTTGTAGGACTTGTGATAACTGGCAGAGCACAAGTACATTGGGTTCCTATGAGGAAATGCCTCAAACCCCCATACTGACTTGTGAGATTTTTTATATTTGGCGCATGGACTTCATGGGTCCCTTTCCTTCTTCATTTGGATTTCAGTATATTATGCTTGTAGTGGATTATTTCTCAAAATGGGTGGAATAAAAAGTCACTCAAACTAAAAAATTCTCTAGTTCTTATATAATTCTTGAAATCTAACATTTTTTCCAGGTTTGGAGTCCCACGAGCCACCATCAACAATAAAGAAACTCACTTTTTTAACTGAGCGATCGAGGCTCTCTTGAGGAGTTATCAAGTACTGCATCGATTCTCAACCATTTACCACCTTAATGACTGGTCAAGCGAAAATTTCCAACCTTGATATAAAATCCATTTTAGAAAAGATGGTCAACCCTAATAGGAAGGATTAGAGTTTACACCTTAACAATGCCTTATGGGCTTATAAGACTGCATATAAGACTTTGAAAGGGATGTCACCATACAAACTCATCTTTAGGAAGTTGTACCATCTTCTGGGGGAGCTAGAGCATAAGGCTTACTAAGCAATCAAGAAGTGCAATACTGATTTAGAGGCCATTGGCGCCTATAGAAGATTACAATTCCAAGAGCTCAAAGAGTTATGATATGAAATGTTCGAGAATTCTCATATTTACAACGAGAAGATCAAAGCATTCCATGATTACAAAATCTCTAGGAAGACATTTATCGTAGACTAGAAGGTCCTTCTTTACCATTCCTGCCTAAAGCTCTTCCTAGGTAAGTTACATTTTAGATGGATAGGTCTTTTTAAGGTCACTCATGTATACCCCCATAGAGCAGTGGAGATCAAGAGTGCTAAGACAGGGAAGGAGTTTAAAGTACATGAGCATCGTCTCATACCTTACTTTGAGGGATTTCAAGTGAAAAACTTAGAGGTAATGGAGCATAAGTTCCATATTACAATAATCACTGAGGGTTAACAGGGGTCGAGCTTATGACCTTAAACAAACACTTGTTAGGATACACCCTAACCATACCCTTCTTTATTTTGTATGTTTTCTACTTATGTTTTGGTTTGTTTCATTTGAGCGCTTTTTTTGCGTTTTTGTTATTTTGTTTGTTGTGACTTATGCCTTCAAGATTCATATGACTTTTTCCATATTTAGGGGAGTACTTCTATTCCCATCCTCATATTTGTCTTTTTTCTGGGTTTTTGAACATTGAAGACAATGTTCATTATAAGTGTAAGGTAGGAAAGTACAAATTTTTATGTTTTTTTATACTTAAGCTATAATGAATGTTAAACCATAAAATTCTATCATTGTAGTTGGAATAAGATTGAGTTGTTCCTTTAAATCTAGTCTAGGCTAATTAAGTATAAGGTCAATCATGTCGATTGATTAAAGTAGTTAGTTGCATAAAGTAAGTAAAAAATATGATACTTGATTGATGAGGGCAATGTATGAAATCATGATGTATTTTCATATGAGCCTATGTGAGGAATTGAGCTTATATGGCTACATTCGAAAGTGATTTCACTTTATTTGTTGTGTGTGATGCTTCCCTGGGAAGATTACCTTCAAAACTTGCTCTGAACTATTTTGATACTACTAGATGCATGTTATATGAAACGGATTAATACCTTCTTTATTTTCAACACTTTAACTTACATGACCCATCCCATTTATTCTCATTTGTAATCCCTTTTGAGCATTTAACCCTTTCTATTTCTTAAATTAAATACCTCATGTTAAAAACCCAAAAACACTATTAGCCTTACCTAATCACAAGTCTAACGAAGTGCTAAATGAGCATGTAATTTCTATTGCATGGGACTTTTAAATTACATTTTATTCTAAGATGATTTGAAATGTTCTTTGACTTATGTTGTGCATTGTATATAGTTACTGCTATTGCTTCCTTATTTTTGAAAAAAAAAAGGAGAAGAGAAAAGAAAAGAAAAATGAAATGAAAAAAGGGGAAGAAAAAAAAAGAATAAAATATGACAACAGTAGTAAGTAATTGGGAGTTCGTTGTATTTACATGCATATCTCATAATTTATATGTGATTGTCTCTCTATACCTAGTACTTTATGAACACTTTTGAGAAACCCTTCCAACCATTTTTGATTCACCTAAACCTAAGCCCCATTACTTACTATTGTCTCTATATTTGATTCTTTTTCTTTGTAACCATATGGTAGTGTGGTCACCTAAAGAGAGTCTCGAGTGAAACACCAACCCTTAAACACTTGATTGAAATGATTGAACATCGTGAGGAAAATCCATCTTAGTTTTCTCCTTACCTTTGACCAAAAATGTCTTCATTTGATTTATTTTAGGTGTACTGATGAAAAACAATCATGTTATGTGATTAGTTTAATAGTTGAGTTTGCCAAAGTTTGAAATATTGCATGCACTTGATCTTTTTGAAAATGAATTGATAGAATGTGATGGTTATGTTTAACTTACTCGAGGATAAGCAGTAGTTCAAGTATGGGGGAATTTGATAGGAATGAGATTTTTTATGTTCTTATATGTGAAAAAACTTGAATTAGTCCATATTTTTCATTGAAAATTGCTCGATTTGTGTTGTATAGTACTTAATGATAGGTTTGATCACTTAGAACAAGTTCTAGATCAAAGTATGAATATTTGGAAGAAAATGGATTGCAAAAGGAGAAAAGAGGTGGATAAATTGGAGTAAAATAGGGTGCTGGAGGAGGTATCGTTTAACCTTAAATGGAGTTGTTAAATATACTATTCACAAAATGGAAAAAATGTCATTGCAGGCAGCTCATGATACGTTATTTAGAAAGGCTATAAAAGCCACTCAAAGGGGTAGAAACTTGGAGGGGAAGCCAACCATAGTTCCCTAGCTTTGCATAATATTTTCTCCTTGTTTCTTGAAATTTCTTGATGTTCTTATATTCATAGGTTGTGTTTTTGCTTACATCTTGGTTTCCAATTATTAGATTAAGTGATAGTTTTTAGCTTCATTTTCATCTATTTACTGATGTGGGAGATATATTTTAATTTTTCTATTTTCCAATGCATATGGTTTGAATATTTCATGGGTTTTAAGGTTGAACATGTTGGATGATGTATGGCTTCTTAAATATGTATCAATAGATGTTTTTATTATTCCATTTCCTAGCCTTTATTTCAATTATTTGAGTTGATTTAGATATTTCCTAGGTTCTGCTTCATTGATTAATAGTTAAATGACGAACTATCTTATTTTTTCCTTTTGTTTTTAGTGTTATAGGTTGGATTTTGCTTTATTTTTTGTGATTTTTCCTCTTTTTGGACTATAGAATATTTAGTATTAGTTTTTATTCAAGTTTTACATGTTGGAATTTCTATTTTTAAGATAATTAGTTTGGGTCTTGTGAATTGGAACATGTTTTGTTAGTTGTTAGCATAAGTAGCTTAAAATGGCCTTGTATTAAGTGTTGAATTGTTGTTTTTAATATTAATTTTCTATTTTCAAGCCTTGGTTTTCCTTTAATTAACTATAATTCCTATTTTTATGTCAATTTTGCTTAATTTAGGAATTCCTGGCTAGTTTTCTAAGGGCTTGAAGGTATAGGAGAGATGAAAGGGTGATTAATTGTGAGAATGTGATTGGATTTTGCTTGATTTGGTGCTTTTAGGCTTAGTTTGGCTTGGGACCTTAGGTCAAAGTCTTGAATTAAGTGCTACTTTTAGGCTTGATCATACTTTAGTTAACTTCCTAATCAGAAAGCTAGGTTTGAGATTGTGATACGTAATAGTTTATAGCGATTCCCAGGAGTAGCAATAGGCTAGTTAGATTCATAGGCAAACTTAATTAACTATTCTAGGGTCTCATACCTTCAAGTTACACTATATAAGCTTACGAGTTTGTGGCCCAAGTTAGTAGTTCCTTAACACCTAATCATTCTCCACTATTAAATTTAAAGAGCTTATCCTAGGTTATAGTGCAGATAAGGACATTGTTAAAGCTTATTTAACGTACCTAATTACAAGGAACTTAAGATTTGAGAGCGTGTTCAAATCTATAGGCTAGAACCTTAGATAGAACACCTTTTATCTAAATTCGAGGATCAATAGTTGTCTTAGAACCATGAAGGTACCTTTTGCCTACTTCTTCAATATTGTTAGTAGTCCTTTCGTGTTTTGCTTTGTGTTTGTCTTCTTAATTACATTTATTGCATCTTAACTTAGTTCACTTTCATTTCTTCAGAGGTTTTTTTTCTTTTTATTTGCAACATTTAAAATAGCAAAAACACTCTAGCTCCTTTTAGTTCGACCCTAGCTCGCCATTTACTACATAATGAGGTATAGTTAGGTATTATTATCTATAAATTTTAAGTGTCATTTCTAGGGAGTTAGCGTGTGTTATTTTTTGCTTCCTGTCTTGTCTTTGTTTTGTTTTGTTTTTATCGTTATCACTCTTTCATTAGTTTTGTGTGTCTGATTGCGGTTGGCCACATAAAAAATTAGCTCAAATTAATCTATCTTTCATGTACAATTTAACAATTTAATTCGAGACCAACATTCGGCAAGCGTACTAGTCGAATCAAGTAATAAAGTGGAGTATATTTAAGACTCCGAGTATCGATCCCACGAGGAAGTTTATAGGATGTAAGTACTAGGTTAATGGGATTACAATTATCTAGAGAACACTCAACTTTATGATTTAAGAAAATAAATAACTAAAAGCTAATCTAAAATTCCTAGAAAAATTCCAATCTATTGTTAACAGAATCACATGTTGCTTTTCCTAAATTATTCAGTTAAGCTTTAGTAGTTGATGATTTAATTGATGGATCAATATGATTTTTTCTAAAGGACATTTATTTTTTTAGATGACTTAAAGGAAGCAATCATGGCCTTTGAGCCTAATCCCTAACATTTTGGGAAGTATGTCCCTCACTTTCTAGAGTTACGTGTTGGCACTATTCGTTTCCTACCTTCTACTATGTAGGCACCAGAAGTGTAGTTGAAACCCTTACCAGATCACCCTAAGTATGCTTACTTGGGAGCTAATAATGCCCTTACAATCATCATTGGAAGTGACCTTACTGAGGTACAAGAAGAGAAGCTTGTGAGAGTGTTACTTGAGTACAAGACAACACTACGATGGATAGTCACAAATATCAAAGATATTGGCCTTTCTTTATTTATGCATAGGATTTTTCGAGAAGACGGCACTACCCTAGTCCGTCAAGTGCAAGGATGCCTCAACCTATCAATAATGGAGATGACGAAGAAGGAAGTGATGAAGTTGCTTAATATGGGTGTTATATATATGATCTTCGACTGTAAGTGGGTAAGTCTATTATAGATCATTATAAAGAAGTTGAGGATTACAGTAGTGGAGAACAAGAGTGGAAATATGGTTCTAACTCGAGTGAATAATGGATAGCAACTGTGCATGGATTATCTCAAACTTAACTCAATGATTCAAAAGGATCATTTCCCCTTACTCTTTATTGATCAGATGTTAGAGCGTCTTAATGGTCGTGTTTATTATTATTTTCTTGATGTTTGTTCAACTTACATTTAGGTAGCCATCATTCTGGAAGAATAGGAGAAAAAAAAAACTTTACATACCCATATGGGACCTTCACTTATCAACAGATGCCATTTGGCTTGTACAACACCCCTACCACCTTTTAAAGGTTCACGCTAAGTGTCTTTTATAATTATCTTGAAAGAATTATCGAAGTTTTTATGGATGATTTAACCGTGCATAGAGATTCTTTTGAACAATTTCTAGATCACCTCATTTTAATACTTAAGAGATGTCTTGAAACTAACCTTGTTCTTAATTCTGAAAGTGTCATTTTATGGTTTAACATGAGATCGTTTTAGGACATTTGATTCTTAATAAAGGTATTGAGAATGATACTGCCAAGATAGACTATTTATATTCCTTGCCTTACCCCACTTCTATGTGGAAGGTTCATTCTTTTTTTGGTCATGTAGGGTTTTATTGAAAGTTCATTCAAGACTTTCCAAAAGTTGCACAACCATTGTATAGGTTGTTACAGAAGGATAGGGAATTTCTTTTCAATAAGCATTATAAGAAAGCATTTGATGTGTTAAAGGAAAAATTGGTTACATCGCCCATTTTACAACCTCCAAATTTTGGATTTTAGTTTTATATAAAGGGTAAGTTCCCCTTTTGAGGTTCCTAAGTGGTGTTGGATAGTTGGTAATTGTCTTGTATTCATAAATTTTTAAATTGTGATCTCTTTTAAGTTTTGATGACATTATGTTGAATGAGGATGTCATGTTATGTTTCATAAAGGGGAAGTTTTTTTTTAGAGAATTTTAAAATGGCTTTAGATTTTTTAAAGTGACATTTGGAAAGGTTTATTGGTATTATAGTGATATAACTTTTATATATGAACTTTTTAAGGATGAAAAAAGGGGAAGAAGATGTGTAATATTAGATTAAGGCATACATAATATTTGTACATGGTTTTGGTTTGCATGTGTTATGATAGAGCTATAGTGAACTCACCAAATAATAAAATACCTAACTTAATTACTATGTTATAGGCAAGACATGGTCAATCCCACAAGAAGCTAGGGGGAGTACTAGCTATTTCTAATGTTGCAATACAAGAAAAGGGAAAAGAAAAGAAAACCCCTCAGATTTTCGAACTTAAAAACAAATAGAAAAGACAACAAATGAAAACAAAACAAATAAGTACGAATGAAAATAAGAAGAAATAGATAATAATAAAAGGAAGTTAGGTAGAAGATATATCAAAGATTCAAGACTTATAATTGATGATAGAAGTATATAGATAGTGTTTGGCCTAATATGCTAGCCTATGGATCTAAATAAGCTCTTAAATCCTAAGTTCTTCTAATTTTAAACAAATTTTATACGATAGAAAATTTGCCCCTAATCACACAACAACCTAGAACAATCTCTCTAAATTTAGTGTTATGATAGCATTAGACGCTAGGGAATGACTAACCTAAGCCACAACCTCTCAAGCTCAAACTGTGTAACTTAAAGAATTGGAATCCTAGGCCAGATTGGTTAAGTTTACCAATGAATTCAACTATCCTATTACCACTTATGGTTTTCATTAATGAAAATTACATATCAAAAGCTAAAACCTTGCAATTAAACTAGAAATTACACCTAGGATGGCCAATCCTATGAATTAATCCCTAATTCATGAATTTAACCTAAATTCCAATTCAATCTCAACCTAAAACACAAAGTTCAATGCAAATTAAGTCATTTATCACAACTATAAAGCCATTATTCCATTAATATCCTCTTACCCAAAACAAATCTAAGCTAACATATTGAAATTAAAAATAAAACAAACTAAAACTAACAAAACAATACATAAATAGGCATAAAATATAAGGGAATTAATGAAAACAATGCTGGAAAAGGAAATAAAGGCATTTATTCATAAAATAATAAGGGTTCTTATAATATTCAAGTATAAAAATCAACACAAATGGAATAAAAACTAAGAAAAACGCAACAACATTAATAGATAATATTAACAGACTAAAAACAGAATATTTAATGCCTTAACTAAGTTAACACTAATCTCCAGTTACATTGTAAGGGAAAACATAAAAACACAAAATCTATGAGAAATAAGAAGAAAATAGAAAACATCCTAAAGGGAATGCAAAAACTATTGATCCCAACCTCTCTTGGTCCATTCATATGCCACATCTAGGGTTGGGAACATTTGAGTAAGAAAAAGTCTATTTTTCCCTTTTCTTCATTTTTAGGATGCTAAATGGCAACTATTGGGGACTTAAATGGCGCCATGTTTCTAGGACCATTTCATTCCTAGATTTTTACAACTTCTGTCTCTTTTATATTTTTTGCTCTAACTCCTTCTACACATCTTTGATTGCCATATAATTTGGTATGTAGGCTCATAACATGATGCTCTTACACTCCACAAATTTTTTAAGCAGTATAAGCTCTATAATGGAACCTAATGCATCACTGAATTCACCTACACCAAAACTAGAGTTGTTTGAGCTTCTCTAACTCTTCTACCTTTAAAATGAATATGAACACAAAATAAACATGAAAATATCATAAAATACATCCCTATAATGTTTTTGCTTATTATATGCCCATAATATCACATGGTTTTTTTCATCAACAAAAGATCATTAAACCAATGGCCATTTTACCTTTGTTTTAATGATGAAAAAACATTACTACTAAGATTTTATAATGTGTTTGATATGTTGGAAAGATAGGTGTGATGGAAATGCGTTAACATATTTTTGATCAAAAGTGGAGTTGGATAAAGACCAAGATGGAAAGAGGAATATTGGAGCTAAGGTAGTTCTTACAAATCAGTTTAATGGATAGAATATCAAGTTCTAAGATAGTAAATTTGATACATTATATTGTTTAAATTACATCATGCATCTTGCATTCATGGTTAGTGATGATGCATATAGGATGCATAGTTAATATGAATTATGTGTAAATGGTTTTGTAGATCCTCTTGATATATTAAAATTATTTTGGTATTAAAATTACGTGAGTATGCGTGAATGGATGATAAGTTAAGTTGTGACTGAAGGTGCTAAAGTATGTGAATATAGTAAGATTTATGTGTGAAAGGAAATTTGTGAATTGATTAAAGATTATTTAAATGAAGTAGTTTTAAACAATAGGATAAATGGTGAGATTGGAATGTGTTAATTATATGTGATTGTGTTAAAGAGTATGAGATATTATGATGATGAAAATATTAAGATAATTTGCTAAGGTTAAGATTGGATTAAAGGTTGTGTAAATAAATGTATTCATGGTAAAATTATGTTAAGAAGTGCTCGAAGATGTTAGAAATTTTTTGTTATGAGTTTGATGTGTATGAATGAGTTATAAATTAAAATGGATTGAATTGAGTATGAATTAAGGCGTGAAAACCAATATAAGAGTTTTACTAGTTGAATAGTTAGACACATTGGTCGACTAATCAAGGCATAAAATGCATAAAAATGATCACATTACAACAAGAAAATGAATTAATTATTTTGGAACGTTGGGGAATGATTATAAATGGATAGTTAGGTGTTTTTCACCTATAAATAGATATTAAGTGTAAGTTAGTTTCATCCAACAAGTGTAAGAAACTTTCATACAAAAGATCTGAGCATCATGAGCTTTGTTTGTAAATTTTAGGGTGAAATTGTGTATGTGTTTTGTATAAGTTTTAAGAAGTTGTGAGCTCCTTTATTGCACTCATTTCTAAGTGGTGTGTGAGACCCTCAACCACCTTGGTTAATCAAAGAGTGAGATATTACGAAGATATTTTGTGATAAGTGTGTATTTGTAGGGTGAAAATATTAAGACTGAAAATTTTAAGGGGTTATCCCTAAGCCTTCTGAAAAAGGAGAGTGTTATAAGAGGTTATTCTTAAGCCTATTAAAAAATAATAATGGATATAACATAATATACTATAGCCTTAGAAAAAAGGGATTTGTATTTGATCTCGTGATAGTGAGAATTCTCTATAACTTATTGGTGAGAGGGCATAATAGAAAGTGAATTGAACTAAATCTCTATAAAATATCTTGCTTTCTTCTCTTCCATACTATTTCATTTTAAAGAATTAATTTACAAGTTTTTTAAAATTTTTATACAATTGTTTAAATTGCTTATATAATTGTTAAATAACTTTTGAATATTTTAAATAACGTGTGAAATAGGAATTAAGTTAGAAAATTGTATAGCTTCCGCACATTAGAGAAGTTTGTAAACTTAAGATTCAACAATTTAGAATATTTTTTAAAGTTCCTAATTCACCCCTCCCCCATATTTTTAGGGGCCACAGGGCTAACATCTAAAATTCAAAATTTTCATTAAGCCATTGACTCAAAAAAAAATTGAAAAACACATATACAAATTTAATCAAAATTCAAAAAATTTTCAAAACACTTTAACACATCAAGAGACTTTCTTTGAAACTCTAAACTAAATCCTATTATGTTAATGTAATAAACAAACTTAACTAAGCTCTAAAACCTCGACCAAAATCCTAAACGAAAGTGATCATATAAATATTGATTCCTTGAATAATTGAAAAAATCAATTGATACTCACAACAAAAAATGTTGAACCAAGAGTTGGTTCCACCTTTAATTTAATGATGACAAAGTATTTTCAACTAATGTATTTATGGAGTTTGTTATAGATAATTTTGAAGAAAATAAGTCTTAAAGTATATGGTAAAGGCTTGAAATGAATGGTTATGGAGCCTTAGAGTTGAGGAGTATATTTGAGAGTTTGTGTTAAATAAAGATGAAGTTGAAGACCATATTGATAATAAGAGAAGTATTGAAGTTGAACTTGAAGATTGAAGAAATAATCTCCATTTCAAGAGTAAAATTTGATATGTTTTTTTGTAAGTTCCTTTGAAAGTCTTCTCTTAATCTTACCATAGTGTTGAAAAGACTCAATCATGCATATGCATTCATATTTAGTATTTACATATAAGGTGCATAATCAAGAGGTATTGTATGAATTTGATGTGTGTGAAAATCCTTTTGAGGTCTGGTTAAATCTATATAAGTGATAACTGTGTTTTTGTATGTATTTTTCTAAGTGTTTTGCATGTGTTTATTGCATAATAGGTTGTTTTTATTGTATTCGAATATTTATTTTATGTGTTTTTAGTTAGTATAATTTTAATTATTGTTTTATTTGTATTTAGTATTAATTTGGAGTAAGTTTTGTTTATTTAAGTGTTTTTATTTGTATTTTGTGTTTTAATTATTATTTAATTATTAATGTTGGGTTAGAATTAAATTTTATTGGTGTATTTATTTATTGTGTAAGGTTTATTAAAATTAAATTTAAAGTTGAAAAGAAAAAAAGAAAAAAGAAAAAAGAAAGAAAAGGAAAAAGGCTCAGAAGCCTGACCCACACACAGCGCCTAGTCCGCTTGGCAAACCCAACCCGTTGCTCCCTGCTATGTTGTACCGCCCAAGCCAACCTGCTAGCCAACTCGCGCATCTAAGCCCATCTCGTGCAAGCCCAAACCCGTGCTCAATCTGCACAGCAGCCCAGTGCTCCAACAACTCGTGTCCAGTAGCAGAAGCCAGTGCCCAACCTGCCTGCTTGTCCACCAGACCCGTCCCTGCCAAACCCTCACGCCCAACTCGTGCCATCACCTCCTGAGCCTGCGTAACTTGCTATTGGACCAGACTCCCACCTCACAAGCCTCCAACCAACCCAGCCACTCCACAGACCTGCACACAAGTAGACCTAGCAGAAAAAGATAAAAAACAAGACCTAAGCAGAATGAATAAAAGAGAAGAAGAGTGCAACGGAGAAATGAGAGAGGAAAGAGGAGCACAGGCGAACAGTAGCAAAATTAAAGAGAAGCAAGGGAACACTCCAAGAACAACACACACAAGCAGATTCGGACATATTTGGAGAGACAGCTTCAAGCCACCACACAAGCACAAAAACTGCAAGAGTTTATCAAGTTTTATATTTTATTTTTAGATTTTTTTTATTTTTTTATTTTATTATGTTTTGCATTTTCAAGAATATAGACTTGACTGAACTTATTGTTATTATTATGTGTGGCTAAAATATTTTTAGGATTTGTTGTT